>AWOL01S0145308.1:0-14969 GCA_000715115.1 Nicotiana otophora
TATAATAAAACTGGAAGCATCTTCCCTATAATATTTACTTCCTCCCAATTCGACATAACACCACCAACAACAAGAACAAAACAATAAAAACATGTATACATCATTTTCCAACATTATATCCATCACACAATACCACAAAATAACCCACACACCCCAATTAGTTCATACACAAAACGACAACCCTAGTAGTGTCAAACAAACCAAAAATGTAACGACGAACAACCAGCCAACCACCCTGCTAGTATGTGGTGTTTCTCCACACCCTTTATCCTCCCAAACTCCATAAAAACAGTAGCAAAATAGACAACCCAACAGTAACATGAAACAACTCACAAAACAGTCCCACAAGTTCAGCAACTCAAAACTGATTTTTCAGTTTACTAAAACACGTTTTGACTTGTCTTTTCTGTCAAATTGAGAAACACAACCAAAAGTACATAATTAAGCCTCTTATCCTATAAAACAGCTATGAATTCAACTTAAAAACAAGTTTACAACCAATCATCAGTGACGCAATGACAAACAACATACCACTCTTTCGAAAATCACTAGGTCTAGTCTTTACGATCGAGTTACAACTTGTACAAGTATAGATAATGGTAGGAGAAGCATAAATTTACCTTGGACTGAGTAGAACCCATGAAACCTACACCTGTTTCATCCAAAATCAGTCCCCAACGCAGTTACAAAGAGAAAGAGAAACCAACAAGCTGTCTGAGGTTTTCGGCACTAGAATAACATCGTAACACCCGAAATAACCTAGGGTTTGTGTGGGATTTTTGGGGAGGAGTTCTAGGGGTTCAATCTGGTTTTATTGGTCTGTAAGATGAGTGAAGTAAATGAGTTAATAAGCCCTTAAAGTTCCCCTCTTGGCCTACTTTAGGAGCTTTTAATTGAGACCTCTCCTTTTGGCAAGTAGGTGATGCACCTACTTGTCACCTACCAGTCTGCGCAGTCTCGTGAAAATGCGAATATCTCTATACTCCAATGTTGTATCAATAAACAGTTTAATCCATTTGAACCTAGACTCATAGATATTCAACTTGGTAGGTAGAGCATCCCGTAATTATAAGAACATTGGGAGAAACGCTCAGCTATATTTGACATGAGTTTCAGCATATTTATGAATGTAACTTGTGATGATCTTTGCCAACTTTTGTTCCACAACTCTCTTGACTTCAAACCATAACACAAGACTATCATCAGACTACAATAACTCAAAACATAACCTCCTTATCATTTTGAGCACCCTAGTCGCACCCCAAAATTACATGTTATAACATTCCCAACTTGTCAACTTTCGACGAAACCTATTTTCTTCAATTTGTTTAGCTTCTAAGCCCTCCAACCCTCTTGGTACTTGTAGTTTATGATTTTAAATATTTGTAACCTCCAAGTTAACATGATTAACTTACTTTATATACTTTCAAAGATGATCTTATTTCTGAGCTTACATCAATTGACTTACGACGTACTCTCACGTACATAATTAAGCCTCTTATCCTATAAACCAGCGATGAATTCAACATTAAAAAAAGTTTACAACCAGACAACAATGACACTACAATAAACAACACACCACTCTTTCGAAACACGCTAGGTCTAGTCATTACGATCGAGTTACAACTCGTACAAGCATAGATAATGGAAGGAGAAGCATAAATGTACCTTGGAATGAGTAGAACCCATGAAAACTAGCCCTTTTTCATCCAAAATCAGCCCCCAACGCAGCTACAAGAAGGATAAAGAGAAACTAGCAAGTTGTCCAGGGTGTTCGGTACTAGAATCACATTATAACACCCGAAATAACCTAGGGTTTGTGTGGGATTTTTGTGGAGGAGTTGCAGGGGTTCAATATGGTTTTGTTGGTCTGAAAGATGAGTGAAAGAAATTATTTAATAAGCCCGTAAAAGTCCCCTCTTGGCAGACTTTAGGAGATTTTAATTGAGGTCTCTCCTTTTGGCAAGTAGGTGATGCACCTACCTGTCACCTACCAGTCTGCGCAGTCTCGCGAAAACGTGAATATCTCTCTACTATAATGTTATATAAATGAACGGTTTAATCCATTAGAAACTAGACTTGCAAATATTCAATTTGGTAGGTAGATCATCTCGTAATCCCAAGAAAAGTTGGAGAAACGATCAACTACATTTGACCTAAGTTGAAGAATCTTCTCTCCTTGTTCCTCCATATTTTAGTCAATCTCTAGGCCTCATTTTGTTAACCTACATAGAACTATTACAATCTGTCCCTCTTGGCATCTACAGGAGTTCTGGAGTCCTTCACTTGGTACTTTGTCGAACTTATGACTATCGCTACATCTTGTTTCATAGCCTCGATTATCTACCCTTATGGATTTACTACATCTAGGTAGGTTATACTATACCATGACACTTACTTCAGTTAATTATTATCGAGGTCTGCTACCCAACTCCAAGTTACTCTCTCGCTACTTATCTTATATGTATAAATTTAAGTCCTTTAATGCTTCCTTATCACTATTCATCTTAAGAATGACAGCTTAATCTCATCTCATACTTTGGAACTTTTATCCGTCTATTGTTGATTCACATTAGTGTTGATCTATAATCTACTACTGATAACTTGAAACCTCTTACGTAATACATTATCACTATCGCTCACGTCTCATCAGGTAACATCTGAAGTGATTTTCCTGATCCACCTAGGGATGATATTATACTTCAATAACCGTATTTCATGGCATCCCAAAATGGTTCATCTTATGGGGGTATTCTAATCCTGTGCAATTCATGAACTCCCTTTTCTTTGAATCATTACCCAATTAAAAGGCCCAAACGCCATTCTCTTATCTACGGGGCCATATGAATGCTCGACTGGTAGTTGTTGTTGTAGGCAAACTCCGCAAGTGGCAAGAACTGTTCCCAAGAACCCCCAAACTCCATCACACATGTGTAGAACATATCCTCCAATATCTGAATAGTGCGCTCAGATTGTCCGTCCATCTGAGGGTGGAATGTTGTGCTCAACGCAACCCGAGTACCTAACTCATGTTGTACGGACCTCCGAAACTGCGATATAAGTTGCGTACCCCAGTCAGAGATAATGGATACCGGCACGCCATGAAGACTTATAATCTTGCGGATATAAACTATAGCCAGTTGCTCAGAAGAATAAGTAGTAACCACTGGAATAAAATGAGCCGACTTGGTCAACATATCCACAATCACCCAAACTGCATCAAACTTTCTCTGAGTCTGTGGGATCCCAACAACAAAATCCATAGTGACCCACATCCATTACCACTCCGGAATCTCTAGCTTCTAAAGCAATCCACCTAGCCGCCGATGCTCATACTTCACCTGCTGACAATTTAGGAAGCGAGCTATATACTCCACTATGTCCCTCTTCATTCTCGTCCACCAATAATGCTACCCCATGTCCAGATACATCTTCACGGCATAGTGAGCTCCCTCGAGAATCAACTCACGCAAACCATCTACGTTGGGCACACATATTCTCCCTGCATCTGCAATGCACCGTCATCTCCAATATTGTCCTCCTTGGCATCACTGTGCTGCAACGTGTTCTTAAGGACAAGCAGATAGGGGTCATCATACTGATGCTCTCTCATACGATCATAAAGAGAAGACCGAGAAGCCACACAAGCCAATGCTAATGGATGCTCTACTGCAGCTATATATGCTAGACTGCTAAAACTCTCCGTCCTACGACTCCAGCCATCGGCAACCATATTAGCCTTCCCGGGATGATATAGAATGGTGATATCATAGTCCTTAAGCATCTCTAACCACCTCTACTGACGCAAGGTAATATACGTTTGTTTGAACAGATGCTGCAGACTTTGTACAAATAGTGCCGCCAAATCTTCAAGGCATGGACAATAGCTGCTAACTCAAGGTCGTGGAAAGAATAGTTCTTCGCTTGCACCTTCAGTTGTCTAGACGCATAGGCAATCATCCTACCATCCTACATCAGCACCGCTCTGAGACCAATACGTGATGTATCACAATATACAGTATAAGCCCTTAACGTATAGGCAATACCAATACTAGGGCTGTAGTCAAAGAAGTCTTGAGATTTTGAAATCTTTCCTCACACTCCTCTGTCCACATGAACGGAGCACCCTCGTGGGTCAGCCCGATCATAGGTGCTTCCATATATGGGAAACCCTCTAAAACGCGATGGTAATACCCCACCAAACTAAGAAAACTCTGGATCTCCATAGCTGAGGACGGTCTGGTCCTACTCTGCACTGCTTCAATCTTCTTCGGATAAACCTTGATCCCCTCACTTGATACTAAGTGACACAAAATTTAAACTGAATCTATCCAGAATTCACACATTAAAAATTTTGCATTTAACTTCTTTTATCTTAAGGTCTGAAGCGCAATCCTCATGTGATGCTCATGATCCTCCCGACTCAGGGAGTACACCAGAATGTCGTCAATAAACACAATGATGAATGTGTCAAGATAGGGCCAAAATATACTAATCATCAACTGCATGAATGCTGCTGGGGCGTTGGTCAGCCCAAATGACATCACAAGGAACTCATAATGACCATACTGAGTCGTGAAGGCAGTTTTCGAAATATCTGGCTCCCGAATCTTCAACTGATGATAGCCTAAACATAAGTCGATCTTGGAGAACCCTATGGCACCCTATAACCGATCAAATAGGTCATCAATACGTGGCAATAGATACCTGTTCTTCACTATAACCCTGTTCAACTGGCGATAGTCAATACACATGCGCATAGAACCATCCTTCGTCTTCACAAACAAGAATGGAGCACCCCAAGGCAACACACTGGGCTAAATGAAGACCTTATCAAGCAACTCTTGTAACTACTCCTTTAACTCCTTCAACTCAGGTGGAGCCATATGATATTGAGGAATAAAGATGGGCTGAGTGCTCGGTAACAAATCAATGCCAAAGTTGATATCCTAATCAGGCGGCATGGGCGGACGATCCGCCAGGAATACATCTGGGTAATCCCTCGCTACCTAAATTGACTCGACGGTAGGAGTATCAACACTGACATCTCTCACATATGCTAAATGCGTATCACACCCCTTCTCAACCATCCACTCAGCCTTTAGAAATGAAATAACCATGCTAAGCGTATAATCTAAGGTACCCTCCACTCTAACCGTGGTAATACTGGCATAGCTAGCGTCATGGTCTTGGTGTGACAATCAAGAATAACATGATGGGGCGACAACCAGTCCATGCCCAAAATAACATCAAAGTCTACCATGCTGAGCAATAATAGATCAGCTCTGGTATCAAAACCACTAAGAACAACCAAATACGACCGATGGACATGGTCAACAACAATAAAATCTCCCACAAGTGTAGACATATAGACAAGAGAACTCAAGGAATCANATAAACAACACACCACTCTTTCGAAACACGCTAGGTCTAGTCATTACGATCGAGTTACAACTCGTACAAGCATAGATAATGGAAGGAGAAGCATAAATGTACCTTGGAATGAGTAGAACCCATGAAAACTAGCCCTTTTTCATCCAAATTCAGCCCCCAACGCAGCTACAAGAAGGATAAAGAGAAACTAGCAAGTTGTCCAGGGTGTTCGGTACTAGAATCACATTATAACACCCGAAATAACCTAGGGTTTGTGTGGGATTTTTGTGGAGGAGTTGCAGGGGTTCAATATGGTTTTGTTGGTCTGAAAGATGAGTGAAAGAAATTATTTAATAAGCCCGTAAAAGTCCCCTCTTGGCAGACTTTAGGAGATTTTAATTGAGGTCTCTCCTTTTGGCAAGTAGGTGATGCACCTACCTGTCACCTACCAGTCTGCGCAGTCTCACGAAAACGTGAATATCTCTCTACTATAATGTTATATAAATGAACGGTTTAATCCATTAGAAACTAGACTTGCAAATATTCAATTTGGTAGGTAGATCATCTCGTAATCCCAAGAAAAGTTGGAGAAACGATCAACTACATTTGACCTAAGTTGAAGAATTTTCTCTCCTTGTTCCTCCATATTTTAGTCAATCTCTAGGCCTCATTTTGTTAACCTACATAGAACTATTACAATCTGTCCCTCTGGGCATCTACAGGAGTTCTGGAGTCCTTCGCTTGGTACTTTGTCGAACTTATGACTATCGCTACATCTTGTATCATAGCCTCGATTATCTACCCTTATGGATTTACTACATCTAGGTAGGTTATACTATACCATGACACTTACTTCAGTTAATTATTATCGAGGTCTGCTACCCAACTCCAAGTTACTCTCTCGCTACTTATCTTATATGTATAAATTTAAGTCCTTTAATGCTTCCTTATCACTATTCATCTTAAGAATGACAGCTTAATCTCATCTCATACTTTGGAACTTTTATCCGTCAATTGTTGATTCACATTAGTGTTGATCTATAATCTACTACTGATAACTTGAAACCTCTTACGTAATACATTATCACTATCGCTCACGTCTCATCAGGTAACATCTGAAGTGATTTTCCTGATCCACCTAGGGATGATATTATACTTCAATAACCGTATTTCATGGCATCCCAAAATGGTTCATCTTATGGGGGTATTCTAATCCTGTGCAATTCATGAACTCCCTTTTCTTTGAATCATTACCCAATTAAAAGGCCCAAACGCCATTCTCTTATCTACGGGGCCATATGAATGCTCGACTGGTAGTTGTTGTTGTAGGCAAACTCCGCAAGTGGCAAGAACTGTTCCCAAGAACCCCCAAACTCCATCACACATGTGTAGAGCATATCCTCCAATATCTGAATAGTGCGCTCAGATTGTCCGTCCATCTGAGGGTGGAATGTTGTGTTCAACTCAACCCGAGTACCTAACTCATGTTGTACGGACCTCCGAAACTGCGATGTAAGTTGCGTACCCCAGTCAGAGATAATGGATACCGGCACGCCATAAAGACTTATAATCTTGCGGATATAAACTATAGCCAGTTGCTCAGAAGAATAAGTAGTAACCACTGGAATAAAATGAGCCGACTTGGTCAACATATCCACAATCACCCAAACTGCATCAAACTTTCTCTGAGTCTGTGGGATCCCAACAACAAAATCCATAGTGACCCACATCCATTACCACTCCGGAATCTCTAGCTTCTAAAGCAATCCACCTAGCCGCCGATGCTCATACTTCACCTGCTGACAATTTAGGAAGCGAGCTACATACTCCACTATGTCCCTCTTCATTCTCGTCCACCAATAATGCTACCCCATGTCCAGATACATCTTCACGGCATAGTGAGCTCCCTCGAGAATCAACTCACGCAAACCATCTACGTTGGGCACACATATTCTCCCTGCATCTGCAATGCACCGTCATCTCCAATATTGTCCTCCTTGGTATCACTGTGCTGCAACGTGTTCTTAAGGACAAGCAGATAGGGGTCATCATACTGATGCTCTCTCATACGATCATAAAGAGAAGACCGAGAAGCCACACAAGCCAATGCTAATGGATGCTCTACTGCAGCTATATATGCTAGACTGCTAAAACTCTCCGTCCTACGACTCCAGCCATCGGCAACCATATTAGCCTTCCCGGGATGATATAGAATGGTGATATCATAGTCCTTAAGCATCTCTAACCACCTCTACTGACGCAAGGTAATATACGTTTGTTTGAACAGATGCTGCAGACTTTGTACAAATAGTGCCGCCAAATCTTCAAGGCATGGACAATAGCTGCTAACTCAAGGTCGTGGAAAGAATAGTTCTTCGCTTGCACCTTCAGTTGTCTAGACGCATAGGCAATCATCCTACCATCCTACATCAGCACCGCTCTGAGACCAATACGTGATGTATCACAATATACAGTATAAGACCCTGAACGTATAGGCAATACCAATACTAGGGCTGTAGTCAAAGAAGTCTTGAGATTTTGAAATCTTTCCTCACACTCCTCTGTCCACATGAACGGAGCACCCTCGTGGGTCAGCCCGATCATAGGTGCTTCCATATATGGGAAACCCTCTAAAACGCGATGGTAATACCCCACCAAACTAAGAAAACTCTGGATCTCCATAGCTGAGGACGGTCTGGTCCTACTCTGCACTGCTTCAATCTTCTTCGGATAAACCTTGATCCCCTCACTTGATACTAAGTGACACAAAATTTAAACTGAATCTATCCAGAATTCACACATTAAAAATTTTGCATTTAACTTCTTTTATCTTAAGGTCTGAAGCGCAATCCTCATGTGATGCTCATGATCCTCCCGACTCAGGGAGTACACCAGAATGTCGTCAATAAACACAATGATGAATGTGTCAAGATAGGGCCAAAATATACTAATCATCAACTGCATGAATGCTGCTGGGGCGTTGGTCAGCCCAAATGACATCACAAGGAACTCATAATGACCATACTGAGTCGTGAAGGCAGTTTTCGAAATATCTGGCTCCCGAATCTTCAACTGATGATAGCCTAAACATAAGTCGATCTTGGAGAACCCTATGGCACCCTATAACCGATCAAATAGGTCATCAATACGTGGCAATAGATACCTGTTCTTCACTATAACCCTGTTCAACTGGCGATAGTCAATACACATGCGCATAGAACCATCCTTCGTCTTCACAAACAAGAATGGAGCACCCCAAGGCAACACACTGGGCTAAATGAAGACCTTATCAAGCAACTCTTGTAACTACTCCTTTAACTCCTTCAACTCAGGTGGAGCCATATGATATTGAGGAATAAAGATGGGCTGAGTGCTCGGTAACAAATCAATGCCAAAGTTGATATCCTAATCAGGCGGCATGGGCGGACGATCCGCCAGGAATACATCTGGGTAATCCCTCGCTACCTAAATTGACTCGACGGTAGGAGTATCAACACTGACATCTCTCACATATGCTAAATGCGTATCACACCCCTTCTCAACCATCCACTCAGCCTTTAGAAATGAAATAACCATGCTAAGCGTATAATCTAAGGTACCCTCCACTCTAACCGTGGTAATACTGGCATAGCTAGCGTCATGGTCTTGGTGTGACAATCAAGAATAACATGATGGGGTGACAACCAGTCCATGCCCAAAATAACATCAAAGTCTACCATGCTGAGCAATAATAGATCAGCTCTGGTATCAAAACCACTAAGAACAACCAAATACGACCGATGGACATGGTCAACAATAATAAAATCTCCCACAAGTGTAGACATATAGACAAGAGAACTCAAGGAATCACGGGACACACCCAAATACTGGGCAAAATAAGATGACACATATGAATAAGTGGAGCCTGGATCAAATAAGACTGATGTATCTCTATGACAGACTAGAAGAATACTTGTGATGACATAATCAAATGCAATTTCCTCCGTCCAAGCAGGAAGAGCATAATAACTAGCCTGACGTCTCCTTCTAGGGTGACCTCTACTTGCCCGACCTCCACCTCAAGCTGGCTGTGCAGGTGGAGTGGTAGTTGGTGTTGTAACCATAGCCTGAGGACCCGGTGGAGCACAGGGAGCCTGAGTAGTCTATGGAGGTGCACCCCTACTGAGTCTGGGGAAATCCCTCACCATATGACGAATGTCACCACACTCAAAATAATCTCTCGGAGGACGTGGCTGTTGTGGCTAGCTCGGGTCTGATCGGCTGGACTGACCATTGAAAGTACCCCGTGTAGGAGGTGCACTAGATAATGGTGGTGCATAATAGGGAGCCTGAGACCTAGGAGTGGCCGAAATACCATTGGAAGTTAGAAGTGCTGAGTGAACAAGGCGACTCACATAACCCCTACCCTGATAAGATGCAGCTGGGGCACGAGTACCACTATAAGTTCTGGACTCTCGAGACCTCTTGGCCTCTCTCTCCTCTCTCTCCCGAGTCAACATGCCCTCCAATCTCCTAGCAATCCCTACTACCTGCTGGTAAGCAATGTCTATCTCTAACTCTTGGGACATGGTAAATCTGATACTGGGGTTGAGCCCCTCAATAAATTGACGAACCCACCTGATCTCTAACAGTAGCAACCGAGGTTTGTGCATGCCTAGACAAATCACTGAACCGAACCACATACTACGATACAGTCGTAGAATCCTGGCGTAACTACTCAAACTCTGCGCGCCATGCATCTATGAGACTCTGAGGGAACATACTTCCTCAAGAACATATTTGAGAACTAAGTCCAAGTGAGTGAAGCTTCCTTGACCGGACTACCCAACTCATATGCTTGCCACCGCTGATAAGCTGCTCCCCTAAGCTGGAACGTAGTGAAAGTAACACCACTAGACTTTCCAACACTCTAAGTACGGAGGATATGGTGGCACTCTTCAAGAAAACCCAGACATCCTCTAACACCAAGCCACTGAAAGTAAGAGGGTGGTACTTCTTGTACCTCTCGATCCTGAGCTGTACCTCCTCAAAAATTGCTGCCCTAACCTTGGGCTAAACTAGGGCTACTGGCTGCACTAGTATGACCTCTAGAACCTAGTCGACTTGGACCCGCTGCTCTGGGGAACGGGTGGCGGTAGTCTGTGCTCCTCCCCGGCCTGAGATGTGGTAGGAGCAAGTGGTATCAACCCTTCCTGAGCCAAAGTACTGAACATGCTCAGAAATTGGGCGAGGATCTCCTGGAGAGCTGGTGCAGTAACAAGCATCTTAGGTGCATGCGCTCCAAGTGGAGCTACTGGTGACTCCTCTGTAGCAGATCATGCAGGTGCTCTAGCTGCACCACGTGGACGTCCTCGGCCTCTACTCCAGCCCCGGGCTCTCGCGGCTCTAGAAGGGGGCGCAAGTGTCCGGTCATCTGATCAGGCTATACGTGTCCTCACCATCAGTAAGAAAATAGAAAGATAGAAGTTTAGAATCCTGAAGTCTACAATTTCGCATGACAAGGAATCAAAGTAGTGAAACCTTTCCTAATAGTTCAATAGCCTCCCGAAGATAAGTACAGACGTCTCTGTACCGATCCACAATACTCTACTAAAAATACATATGACTCATAACACCTATGAACCTAGAGTTCTGATACCAACTTATCGCGACCAAAATTTCCCTTCGTAAGATGTTGTGATGGCACCTAGTCTCTAAGACTAGGTAAGCATAACAAATATGCGGAATAACTGAATTAATAACTAAAATATCAAACATCAACAACTATATAAATGAAGACTGCAGCTCATCATGTACAAATCCCAAAACCCGGTGAAATACAAGTCGCAAGCTCTAGATACAATGTGGAATGCTCCTATACAACATTGTCTATAAGATATAAAGAGATAAGAAAATAATAGGATAGAAGGGGACTCTGAGGCCTACAAATGTGGGCAGGTGTACCTTGAAGTCTCCAAAGCAGCAACACCGTGCACTAATACCGAGACTGATAGGATGTACCTGGATCTGCACAAAATATGCGTGAAAGCGTAGTATGAGTATACTACAACAGTACCCAATAAGTGCCAAGTCTAACCTCGGTAGAGTAGTGACGGGGTCAGATCAGGGGCCTACAGGAATATAAGAAATAAGGCAGAAGATATAATAATATAACAAAATGTTAGGGGAATGAAACAATCAGAATGTATGAAAAGTAACAACACGGAAATAAAAGAAGGAAACTACAACACGTAAGGAAGCTAGAATATTACAAATTAAGGGACAATTACAACAACAAACAATACAGCAAATAAAGGGAATCAGCAGGGGCACTCCCGAGGTACCGCCTCATAGTCCTAAAAGTAAATATTTCACAATCTTTCCGTATAATAACAACTGCACAGCAAACACTTAGTGCCCCGATAACAATCTGCATGGCAGAAACCTCATGCCACGATAACAATCCGCACGATAGAAATCATGCCACAATAACAATATGCACGGCATAAACCTAGTGCAAATAATAACAACTGCACGACAGAAACCTCGTGCCACAACAAGAATCCGCATGGCAGAACCATAATCACAATGGCAGAACCTCGTGCTACAATGACAATCCGCATGACAGAAACCTCGTGCCACAACCAAACAATTATCTCAAAAATAATCATAGAAACCAAAATATAACAATTGAAACAATGATATTTCAAGGATAGCAATTTCAAGTAAAGAATCACATAGTTAAATAATAAATATGGAATCTAGAAAGTAGGTAATTCATTTAAGCATGTAGCACATGTTGCAAATAAGAGATAAGACAATTAGACATGTGAAATTATGCTAAACATGTTGATTATACGTGCTAACGTAATTCAGTTAAGGCATAAAAAATGAAACTACTTATAAAAAATCGGAATTCCAACAATTAACTCGTGCGCACTCGTCACCTTACGTACACGACCTTGACATTTATCAAATTACCATAACAATACCAAATCTTAAGAGGAATTTCCCCCACATAACGTTAGACAAGTCACTTATCTTAAACCTCGCTCAATCAACCAATTAAAGGCCTTTCCCTAGACTTTCCGACTCTGAACGACTCAAATCTAGCCAAAACCAATTACATACTATAAATACAACTATATGTAACTAATCTAGATAATGAAATTATGATTTTAGCAAGAATTGGATATATCGCCCCAAAGGGTTGACCTGGGACCACGTCTCGGAACCCGACTAAAATTACAAAAACCGAACAACCTTCAATATCGAGTCCAACCATATAAGCATTATCTAAACCCGACCTCATTTGGCCTTTCAAACCCCCAAAATTTGGTCTAAGAACTTTACACCTTTTTCCCCTTAGGATTTGTTATTGTGGCACAAGGTTTCTACCATGCAGATAGTTATTATGGCACGAGTTTTCTTCATGCAGATTACTATTGTGGCACGAGGTTTCTGCTGTACGGATTGTTATTGTGGCAAGAGATTTCTACAGTGCGGATAGTTATCGTGGAACAAGGTTTCTGCCGTGCGGTTGTTATTATAAGAAACGATTGTGAGCTATTCACTTTTGGGACTACGAGGCGGTACCTAAGGAATGCCCCTGCTAATTTCCTCTATTGTTTGTTGTTGTTGTTCCTTAACTTGTATGATTCATGCTTCCTTACAAGTTGTATTTGTCTTCTTTGATTTAAGTGCTGTTACGTTTCATTTATTCCTTTTGTTTCATTTCCCTGCCATTTTATTAAATTATCTTATCTTGTGCCTTATTTCTTATATTCCAGTAGGGCCCTAACCTGACCTCGTCACTACACTACCGAGGTTAGGGTTAACACTCACTGGGTACCATTGTGGTATACGCATACTATGCTTCTGCACATGTTTTGTACAGATTTAGGTACCTCCTATCACCCTCGATATTAGTGCAATGTGTTGCAGCTTCGGAGACTTCAAGGTGCACCTTCCTGATTTCGAAGGCCTCGGAATCCCCTTCTATCCTGCTTTTTCTTATTTCCTTATATCTTTATAGACAGTGATGTACAGGAGCGTTCCACACTGTATCTAGAGCTTGTGACTTGTATTTCACTGGGTTTTGGGATTTGTATATGTTGAGTGGCAATTTTAATTTATATATATCTTATGATGTTTGAGATTTTAGTTATTATTTTAGTTATTCCGCATATTTGTTAGGTTTACCTAGNAACCTCGTGCTACAATGACAATCCGCATGACAGAAACCTCGTGCCACAACCAAACAATCATCTCAAAAATAATCATAGAAACCAAAATATAACAATTGAAACAATGATATTTCAAGGATAGCAATTTCAAGTAAAGAATCACATAGTTAAATAATAAATATGGAATCTAGAAAGTAGGTAATTCATTTAAGCATGTAGCACATGTTGCAAATAAGAGATAAGACAATTAGACATGTGAAATTATGCTAAACATGTTGATTATACGTGCTAACGTAATTCAGTTAAGGCATAAAAAATGAAACTACTTAGAAAAAATCGGAATTCCAACACTTAACTCGTGCGCACTCGTCACCTTACGTACACGACCTTGACATTTATCAAATTACCATAACAATACCAAATCCTAAGAGGAATTTCCCCCACATAACGTTAGACAAGTCACTTATCTTAAACCTCGCTCAATCAACCAATTAAAGGCCTTTCCCTAGACTTTCCGACTTTGAACGACTCAAAACTAGCCAAAACCAATTACATACTATAAATACAACTATATGAAACTAATATAGATAATGAAATTATGATTTTAGCAAGAATTGGATATATCGCCCCAAAGGGTTGACCTGGGACCACGTCTCGGAACCCGACTAAAATTACAAAAACCGAACAACCATTCAATATCGAGTCTAACCATATAAGCATTATCTAAACCCGACCTCATTTGGCCTTTCAAACCCCCAAAATTTGGTCTAAGAATTTTGCACCTTTTTCCCCTTAGGATTTGTTATTGTGGCACAAGGTTTCTACCATGCAGATAGTTATTATGGCACGAGTTTTCTTCATGTAGATTGCTATTGTGGCACGAGGTTTCTGCTGTACGGATTGTTATTGTGGCAAGAGATTTCTACAGTGCGGATAGTTATCGTGGAACAAGGTTTCTGTCGTGCGGTTGTTATTATAAGAAACGATTGTGAGCTATTCACTTTTGGGACTACGAGGCGGTATCTCAGGAATGCCCCTGCTAATTTCCTCTATTGTTTGTTGTTGTTGTTCCTTAACTTGTATGATTCATGCTTCCTTACAAGTTGTATTTGTCTTCTTTGATTTAAGTGCTGTTACGTTTCATTTATTCCTTTTGTTTCATTTCCCTGCCATTTTATTAAATTATCTTATCTTGTGCCTTATTTCTTATATTCCAGTAGGGCCCTAACCTGACCTCGTCACTACACTACCGAGGTTAGGGTTAACACTCACTGGGTACCATTGTGGTATACGCATACTATGCTTCTGCACATGTTTTGTACAGATTTAGGTACCTCCTATCACCCTCGATATTAGTGCAATGTGTTGCAGCTTCGGAGACTTCAAGGTGCACCTTCCTGATTTCGAAGGCCTCGGAATCCCCTTCTATCC
>AWOL01S0145317.1:5789-23962 GCA_000715115.1 Nicotiana otophora
CCCACCTCCTTATCATATGAATCACCCCATTATCACTCCAAAAGTATGGGTTGTATAAGAACCCGATCCCGAAGGCAAAACTAGAACTGAAGCTATAGTCAAAGTAGTCTCGAGCTTCTGAAATATCTACTCACACTCCTCAGACCACCTGAATGGGATACCCTTCTGGTTCAATCTATTCAAAGGTGAAGCAATAGATGAGAAACCCTCCACAAAATGCCAAAAATACCCGGCCAAACCAAGGAATCTCCGAATCTCAGTAGCAGAAGACAGTGTGGGTTAACTCTGAATTGCCTCAATCTTCTTCGAATCTCTTAATCCCCTTACTGGACACTGCATGCCCCAAAAATGCCACTGAATCAAGCCAAAACTCACTCTTGGAGAAGTTATCATATAGATTCTTCTCCCTCAAAGTCTGGAGCACGATCCTCAGATGTTGCTCCAAATCCTCCTGGCTGTTTGAATACACCAATATATTTTCAGTGAAAACTATGACGAAGGAATTAAGATAGGGATGAAATACACTGTTCATCAAGTGCATAAAGGCCACTAGGACATTGGTCAGCCCAAAAGACATCACCAGAAACTCATAGTGACCATAGCGGGTCTTGAACGCCGTCTTCGGAGTATCTGAATCCCGGATCTTCAACTAATCATACCCCGATATCAAAGCAATCTTCGAGAGCCCTCTGGCACCCTGAAGCTGATCAAATAATTCATCAATGTGCGGTAGTGGGTACTAGTTCTTAATTGTAACTTTGTTCAACTGCCTGTAGTAAATACACATCCTCATAGTACCATCATTCTTCTTCATAAATAGAACCGGTGCACCCCAAGGCGAAACACTAGGCGTGATGAAGCCCTTACAAGTAGCTCCTGCAATTGTTCCTTCAACTCCTTCAACTCAACTGGTGTTATAAGATATGTAGAAATAGAGATGGGAGGAGTTATCGGCACCAAATCGATACCAAAATCAATGTCCCTATTGGGCGACATGCCCGGAAGGTCTACTAGAAACACATATGGGAAAACTCTCACTACTGGAACTGACTCAATGGTAGGTATCAGTATTAACATCCCTCACAAAGGCCAGATGCGCCAGAAATCTCTTCTTAACCATTCGTTAAGCCTTCAAGCATGAAATCACTCTATTAGGAACATAATTCAGGGAACCTCTCCACTCTAACCTTGGCAACCCTGACATAGCCAACATCACGGTCTTAGCATGACAATCAAGGATAGCATGATATGGCGACAATAAATCCATGCCAAGAATCATGTCAAAATCAACCATACTGGGCAACAACAGATCAACCCTAGTCTCACAACCTCCAATGGTAACCACAGACGTGACCGATATACACGATCCACCATAATAGAATCCCCTGCCAGTGTAGAACATGAACATGCATAACTAAAGAATCATGAGGGATATCCAAATAACAAGAAAAGTATGATTACACATGAATAAATGGAAACAGGGTCAAATAAAACTGAAGCATCCATGTGGCACACTGAAACAATACTTGTGATCACAGTGTCAGAAGCAATTGCCTCTGGCCTGGCTGGAAATGCATAACAATGAGCCTGACCACCGCCTATCTGACCTCCCCTTCTAGGGCGACCTCGAACTAACTGAGCCCCACCCCTAGATGGCTATGCGGGTGGTGTAGCTGCTACTGCTGATATCATAGGCTACAAGCTCTACTATAGAACCCTGCTGAAAAGTCTAGGGCAATCCCTCTTGAGATGACTCAAGTATCCAAGTCCGCGCACTCAAAACAACCCCTCCGCTGATGAAGCTGCTGACCGTGATAATCCGAATAACTGCTTGTAGAGCTTTGAACAGATGGACCACGGTAAGAACTTTCTATCGGCAGTGTATTGAATGATGAATGAGTTGGGCGAGCATTGTATGAACTATGGCTACCTGAAGAACCACGAGGAACGTGATGAGCTGTCTGAGCGGGTTTAAAAGGACGACCTCTGTTGTAATGTGACTGGCCTCTAGATTAGGCACTACTAAAACCATATGGACCACGAGGCCTCTTGGTCTCCCACTCATCATGCTCAAGCCTACGAACCTGCTCCAAATTCCTAGCAATCTCAACCACCTGGTCAAACCTGGCATCCGTCTCAACCTCTCGAGCCAAACTATTATGTAAACCATAGTTGTGGCCATCAATGAACCTTTTGATCTTTTTCCTCGCTGTGGGAACCAACTATATGGCATGTTGTGCCAAATCTGCAAACCTCATCTTGTACCGAGTCATAGTCATAGCCCTCTAATGTATCTTCTCAAACTCTCTACGTAGCTCCTCTCTGCGAGTCTGTGAGATAAACTTCTCTAAGAAGAGAACGGAGAACGCATGCCATGTAAGTGGCATTGTGCGAGCTGGCCTGCCAAACTCATAAGTCTGCCACCCTCTGTAGGCTGCTCATATCAGCTGAAAAGTAGTAAATACAAACCCATTGGTGTCCAAAATACCTGCTATGCGAAGAACCCGCTGACACTGGTCCAGAACATCCTGAGCATCCTTTGTCTCTCCTCCACCGAACTCGGGTAATTCAAGCCTCCTAAACCTCTCCAACCTCCTTTGCTCCACATCAGTCATAGGTGGACCAACCTCAGCCCGAGCAGCAATAACTGGCTGCACTAGTAACACCCTAGGTGTTTTATGAACCTGAGATAGCTACTCTAGAGTACGGGCGGCGAGAGTCTGGGCACCTCCCCCAGCCTGTGAGGTAGCTGGTACAATTAGAATTGTAACCTCCTGAACCAAGCCCGTTCACACAGTCAAAATCTCAACCAAAGCCTCCTGAAGACTAAAAATGACAATTGGTATTGCTGGTGTCTGAGCTAGTCCCACCGACTCAACAGTATCTGGAACCTACTCCTCATCTAGAGCAATTGGTTTCTCCACAGGTGCTTCCCTAGCTGAAGTGTGAGCCCCACCTCACCTTTACCACGGCCTCGGCCTCTCGCGGCCCTAACTAGTGGTACTGGTGTCCGTCCACCTGATCCAGTCACACGTGTCCTTACCAGTTGTAAGAGAAAAAAAGATTCAAGGTTCAAACTTCGGAAATAAGTAATCCACACGACAAGAATGCAAGAAAGTAAATATTTTCTCAACAATTCGGTAGCCTCTCAAAGATATGTACAAATGTCTATGTACCGATCCATAAGACTCTACTAAACGAGCTCATGACCCGTAGAATGTATGAACCTAGGTCTCTGATACCAACTTGTCACGACCCAACTTTACTAACCGGCAATGATGGCGCCTGACTCTCTTGCTAGGCAAGCCAAGCATAACTAAAGCATGAAGTATAAATACTGAAAGGACCAAAAATAATACAAGTCTAATGTCTCAACATAGAATAATATCGTCAATACATGATAAATCCCCCAGAAATGGTAAATACAGAGTCATGAGCTCTAAAATGGAAATACAAGTCTGCAAGGCTAAATAACAATATTGTCCGAAAATAAAGACAACAGTACAAATGGAAAGAGATACCAAGACTGCGATCAAGATGCAGCTCTACCTCGTCTCTCGTATAACTCAGCAAGCAAAACTCTGCTACAGGTGACTGGGTCTAACCCCTGGATTTGCACAATTAAGTGCAGAGTTTAGTATGAGTACAACAAACCCTATGTAACCAGCAAGTATAATGATACTCGCTATAACCTGTATAGTTCATAAATGCAACAAGCACAAAACAGTAATGTGATCAAATCATGATATCACGAATAAAAACCACCTTGGTGCACACATTTACTCAAATACTCTGCTCAGGTAATGATCCTGCATATAAAGATGATATGCAAGTAATTCAGGTACACAATCATGGAAATTGCAAGTAAAGATGAAATGCAATAACCAATCAACACTGGCTAGATTTTTCTTAGAATTTCCAATATAGTACCAAACCACTTATCAGTGAATATCAACTTCACGTGTACACCATCAAGAAGCCATATTAGAGGGTGACCCTAGGGGGATGGATCCGTATCCACACGCTGCACGGACAAATCACATGATGCATGGACAGTTCACGTGCTAATAATATCACCTGCACGGACAACTTACGTGCTAATAATATCAATCCGCCCGGCATAGTCACAGGCTACCAGTCCAGATCATTTCACACAGAAAGTAGATATACAGGAATACATGCACATGATCAACAAATACAAGTTTCATATTCATGGACTGGTATAAATAACATGCTAAGGTGTATGCATGTGCAAAGTGTGCTATCATAGCTCAAATCGGCAATTCCATCACGGAAATAGCAATTATCAAGTTCAATCAGGAGATTAACCTTTCTATAACCTCAAATGCGGTACAAATAGCTCATAACGGGGTTACAAATATAAGAAACAACACAACATAAAACTTAGCTATCAAGTATCATAGCCTAAGTACTACCCCGAGCATGGATAAATAACCCGGTGCACGCACATGGGCTCATCTCCACACATATGTGCCACCCATAACACGTAGCTATCATAAATAACTCAGGCAACTAGTGCCTCAACCAAGTTTAGGTAAGATACTTACCTCAAACAAGCCAAATCACTCCGTTAACAAGCCCTTCCCACGTGAATCAACCTTAGGACGACCCGAATCTAGTCAAATCAACTTAATATAATCAATAAAATCCATAGGAATCGAATCCAAATGATAAATCTAAGATTTTAACCAAAATAAAAAAGTTAATCCAAAAGTCAACCTCGGGCTCGCACCTCGGAACCCAAAAACATTCACAAGTTTCGAATGCCCATTCAATTACGAGTCCAACCATACTAATTTCGTCCAATTACATATACAATCGACCCTCAAATCGTTAAATCTCACTCTCCAATACCATAGCCTAAAATCCCCCAAATTGTACCTCAAATACACATAGACTAGGTGTAATAATCAATGAGTAATCAACATTTATCAACAAAAGTGATGAAACTTCACTTACCTCTTCGATTGTAGCAAAAACCCTTTCAAACATTTCCCTTAGTCGAGTACCAAAACTCTCCAAATAAGAAAAACCTTGAAACCCTCGATTATAAAAATCAGCCCAACGATCCCGCATCTGCGGCCCCCAAACGTGCACCTACAATATCGCTTTTGCGGTCCAAACCTCGCTTCTGCGAACCCAACTTAAATCCCGACCTACCGCTTCTACGGTCAGGTTCCCGCATCTGTGCATCCGCTCTTGCGGAAACTACTCAGCACCTGCGGTCCCTGATCCTCCGGCCCATTCCCGCTTCTACGGTTCCTTCCTCGCAGAAGCGACTCAGCTTCTGCAGAAACATACACGCATCTCTGATCTCACTGTTTCCAGCATTCTTCTGCTTCTGCGACCACCAAGCTGCTTCTGTGGCCTCGCAGCTGCGGCCCCTTTCTCGCAGGTGCGATTGCACCAGGCATCAGAAATTTCAGCCAAACTCCTAAGTCCAAAGATGACCCGAACTCCATACGAATCACACCCAAGGTCCCCGAGACCCAATCCAAGTATACGAACAAGTCCTAAAACACATTACGCACTTACTTAAAGCCTCGAATCACATCAAACAATATCAAATCATGAATCGCATCCCAATTCAAGCCTAATGAACTAATGAACTTTCAACCTCTAAAACTAATGCTGAATCATATCAAACCAATTCCGAATGAGCCCAAATTTGGCACACCATTCATAAATGACACAACAGACCTATGTCAACTCCCAGGACCGAAATCCGAACCCAATATCAATAAAGTCAATTATCGTTCAAAGCTCTTAACCTTTCAAACCTTCCACTTTCACCAAAAATCATCAAATCAACCCATGAGCCTCCAAATCAACATTCGGACATACGCTGAAGTATAAAATCACCATAAGAAGCTATTGGAACCATCAAAACTCCATTATGAGGTCGTCTATACAAAAGTCACACTCCGGTCNTGCCTCAACCAAGTTTAGGTAAGATACTTACCTCAAACAAGCCAAATCACTCCTCTAACAAGCCTTTCATGAGTGTATCAACCTCCGGACGGCTCTAATATAGACAACATAACTTAATGTCATCAATAAAATCCATAGGAAACGATTCCAAATGATAAAGCTAAGATCTTTAACCAAAAACAAAAAGTCAACCCAAAAAGTAACCTCCGGGCCCGCACCTCGGAACCTGCCCAAACTCACAAATAATGAACACACATTCGAATTGAGTCCAACCATACCAATTTCATCCAATTCCGACATCCTTCAAATCTTCAATTTTTACTTTAGGAACGTTTTTACTAAAATCCCTAATTTCTTCACTTCGATTCACCAATTAAATGCTAAAAATAAAGATAGAATCATGCAATATAAATAATCCGAGTCAAAAATACCTACCCTAATCCAAATCGTACAAATACCCTCTAAAATCGCCCAAAATTCGAGCTCTACAACTCAAAATATGTTAAAATGAACAAAACCTTCAAAAATAGAGTACTTATGGTCTGCCCAGGCATACCCTTCGCGATCGCGAAGCACAATCATCACCAAGAAATGGCCTACGCGAATATGACACGAAGCTTGTGAACGCCATGCACAAACAACAGGATACTACGCGAACACATGCAACCTTACGCGATCGCGATGACATACGGCTAGAAGCCCCCAGTTGAACTCCCCTTCTATGCGAACGTGTCCACCCATGCACGATCGCGATGAACACAGCAACCCAAACCTTCACGAACATGATATCCTCTTCCAAACCCCAATAAAAAATCACCCACCATCTAGAACACCCTACGTGATTGCGACTGCCTTCTTGCGATCGCGAAGAAGGAAACCATACATCAAATTCAGCTATGCCAATACATGGAGAAATGGTCTGAAACCCATTCAAAACACCCCCGAGACCTTGTCCAATCATACCAACCATTCCCAAGACACAACACGAACCGACCCAAGTCCTCAAATCACACAAAATAATATCAAAACCACGAATTGCACCCCAATTCAAGCCTAATGAACTTTCAACTTCCAAAACCCATGCCGAACCATATCAAATCAACTCTGAATGACCTCAAATTTTGCATGCTAGTCCCACATGAAACAATAGACCTATCCCAACTCCTAGAACCGAAATACAAACCTGGTATCAACAAAGTAAAATCTCGGTCAAACCTATCAACCTACCAACCCTTCAACTTTACAACTTTCGCCAAAAAGCACCAAACCAACCTATGGACCTCCAAATCAGAATCCAGACATATGCCTAAGTACAAAATCACCATACAAAACTATTTGAATCATCGAATATCCATTCAAGAGACGTCTATACAAAAGTCAAACTTCGGTCAACTCTTTCAACTTAAGCTTCCAACCTTGGGACTAAGTATCCCAATTCACTTCGAAACATCCACAAAACTAAACCAACCACCCCGGCAAGTCACGAAACCTCAAATACACATAAGTAAAGCATCAAATAGGGGAAACTGAGCTAAAGTACTCAAAATGATCGACCGGGTCATTACATTCCCACACAAATATCCGTCTATCTACAATATATCAACCCTATATTCCTATGATATTAAATTTTTATGAACGAATAATATACGGTATTCAACTAAGTGAGATTGTTAGGTATATCCTTATCATAACCATAAAATTATTCCATGAGCCATTGGTTCAGAAACAAGCTCTACTCAATCCTATTTGCAATCTAGATTTCCCTCTCCCGAATTTTGCCCTATAATATTCAATTGGTGATCAAACAATCAAATAATTAAGCATATGATTGCCCTCTACCCATTTTGATATGTAATCAACCACTTGCAAGATGTATTTGTTTCTTCTAGACAATGGGAATGATCCCATGAAATCAATCCCCCACACATCAAAAATCTCTACCTCCAGGATATTATTCAAAGGCATCTCATGCCTCTTCGTGATTGTTCATGTCCTATGACACTGGTCACACTTCTTAATATATGCATGTGAATCCTTGAACAACGTTGGACAATAGAACCCAGATTGTAACATCTTTGCAGCTGTCCTATCGCCTCCATGATGGCCCCCATAAGGCGAGGCGTGGCAATCATACAACACTAATTCCACCTTCTTTTCAGGAATGCATCTCCTCATCAACTAATTAGCACAATGTCTGTACAAGAATGACTCATCCCAGTAGTAGAGATTCACATCATGAAGAAACCTCTTCCTAGCCTCAGATTGAATTTCAGGAGGAAGTACCCCACTCATAATATAATTTACATAGTCCGCGTACTATAGGGCAGGGTCATGGGTGATGGAAAAAAGTTGCTCATCAGGAAATGTCTCCTTAATTTGTCCACATTCTTCCACGTGCTCATGATTTTATAGCCTTGACAGATGGTCAGCCACTTGGTTTTTTGTGCCCTTCCGATCTCATATTTCTACAGCAAATTCCTGCAACTATAAAAACCAACGCATTAATATAGCATTGGATTCTTTTTTTGTAAATAGATACATGATCCCTGCATGATCGGTGTAAACTATAACTTTTGTTCCCACCAAGTAAGCCTGAAATTTCTCAAAGGCCCACACAACTGCCAAAAACTCCTTTTCAGTGGTGGTGTAATTTAGTTATGCATCATCAAGAGTCTTACTCACATAGTATATGGAGTAAAGCATCTTGTCTTTCCTCTAGCCTAGCACTGCCCCCATAGCATGGTCATAAGTTCAAATAGTAAGGACCAATCCGGTGCTACAATAATGGGAGCACCCACTAACTTCTCTTTGAGCTCGTCGAATGCCTTCAGGCAGGCTTCATCAAATTTGAAAGTCACATCCTTTTCAAGCAACCTGCATAATAGAGTAGCAATTTTTGAAAAATATTTAATAAAGCGTCTATAGAAACTCGTGTGTCCGAAGAAACTCCGGAAACCCTTCACCGAGATGGGTGGAGGTAATTTTACAACCACCTCCACCTTTGCCTTGTCAACTTCAATGCCACTCTTCGATGCCCTATGTCCACACGATGACCTTTTGCACCATAAAATGGCACTTTTCCCAATTTAGTACCAAATTTATTTCTTCACAACATGCCAACACCTTGCTCGAATTCTTCAAACAGTCATCATAAGAAGACCCAAAGACTGAAAAATCATCCATGAAGACTTCTAAAAATTGTTTCACCATATCAGTGAAAATGGACATCATGCACCTCTAGAAAGTGGCCGGTGCATTACAAAGACCAAATGGCATTTTCTTGAAAGCAAAAGTACCATAAGGGCACGTGAAAGGTGTTTTCTCCTGATGCTCTAGGCATACGACAATCTTATTGTACCCCGAATAACCATCAATGAAGCAATAATATTCATGCCCAGTCAAGCTGTCCAACATTTGGTCAATGAATGGAAGTGGGAAGTGGTCATTGCGGGTTGCTTTGTTAAGCCTTCTGTAGGCAATGCAAACTCTCCACTATGTCACGGTGCGGGTAGGAATTAGCTCATTTTTTCACATTCTCTACAACAGCCATCCCCCCATTTTAGGCACACATTGCACTAGGCTCACCCAGTTGCTGTCAAAAATAGGAAAGATGATACATGCGTCAAGCCACTTAATTACTTCCTTCTTCACGACCTCCTTCATAATAGGATTTAAGCTCCTTTGTTGCTCAATACTGGGGTTGTGTCCATATTCCAGAAAACATTTTATGCATGCAAAATGATGGACTGATTCCCTTGATATCAATAGTTATCCACCCTATAACTTTTTTATGCTCACGAAGCACTCTTAGCAGCTTTTCTTCTTGCACATTGGTCAATCTGGATGAGATAATCACTGGTAGTATTTCAGAATTCCCCAAGTAGGTATAGCGCAGGTGCGCTGGAAGAGGCTTGAGCTCTAGCTTTGGAGCTTCTTCAACAAAAGATTTAGGGGATTCAGAGTAACAGGTCTGTCCAACTCCTTAAATCTCCCAAGCCATGGACATACTTGCAAGAATGTTGAGGACTTGATAAATTTCTTCCATCATCTCATCTTCACTTTCTTCTTCATCCCCCATTAAAACTCTTTCAAGTGGATCTATGGGGCTCATATAAGGTACCAATGAAGTCACATCATTTTGCACCACAGATTTCATGGATAACTTTTCATAGTGGGTAGGCAATCTGAGTGCTTTATACACATTGAATACCTTCACTCGATCACCCACCCTCATTATCATCTTTCCTTCATATACATCAATAATAGCTCAGCCTGTGGCTATGAATGGATGCCCAAAATAAAACGGGACTTCCTGATCAGGCTCATAGTCCATTGAAATCAGCAGGGAAAATGAAAGAACCCACTTAAACTAACATATCTTCAATCACCCCTTCAGGATGAGCAAGGAAGCGATCAGCCAACTGTGAAATCATCGTAGTTGGGCGTGGCTCACCCAACCCCAACTATTTGAAAACAGATAGCGACATCAAATTGATACTCGCCCAAGATCATACAAAACTCGCCCGACTGTGTGCTTAACAATTGGAGATTTGGATAAACTACCTGGATCCTTCAATTTCTGAGGTGGCTTGCTTTTAATTCTTGAGCTACATTCTTCACTGAGTGCCACAGTCACGAACTCGGCCAACCTCCTCTTATTTTCCACTCTGTCTTTGATATATTTGGTATATTTGGGCACTTATTACGGGATGTTTACAAGCAAAATATTAATTTTCACGTGCTTTAAAATATTAAGAAACGTTTTATAAGCAGCATTATCCTTCACTTTCTGCAATCTCTGAGGGAACGGAGGCGGTGGCCTCACAACTAGTGGTTGGGGTTTCTTTGCCACCACCTCTTCAACTGGCTTCTCTGACTCCCTTGTTGTTTCAGATTCTGCTTCTATGGTGGCCTGTTTCTCATTAAAGGTTACTTGCTTTCTCTTTTGCAATGGGACTTCTTCTAATTGTCTCACATTCCTCAATGACACAGCATTAATGGATGCCTTAGGATTAGCCTCAGTTTCTCTTAAAAGAGCTCCAATTGGTCGAGTATTTTGGGCACTAGCTATTTGTCGCTCCAAATTTCTCATAACTGCTACTTGGGCCTGCTGGTCAGCCATCAATTTCATTAGCATCTCCTCAATGTAACCCGTCGAGTTTGTAGGTTGCTCAACCTATGGTGATCTATATTGCTATTACGGAGCTTGTGGCATGTACTGATTCCACTCACTTTGGTTTCCACCCCAAGAGAAGTTTGGGTGGTTCCTCTAATTAGGATTGTAAATGATCCCATACTGGTTTGTCTGGCCCCTATTTGCATTACCCATGAAACATACAGACTCTGGATTATCTTGGCATAAATCGCTCATGTGACCCTCTCCACATACATCACAAACTATCTGAACTTGTTGCACTGGTCTGAGCTTGTTTATTGTTAATAACCAAGGTCATCTTATTGGCTTGGTTGGATAATGTGGCAACATGTGCTGATAATGCAGAAACAACATCTAACTCGAGGACCCCCACAGATTTTTGAACTGTGTGTCTGCCCATCTCTCTTTTCCAATCAGGATTACTTTTGGAGAATTTGTTCAATAATGCATACATTTCATCGAAGTTTTTCTCTAACACTTGACCTCCCGCGATAGTGTCCACCGCAATCTTTGTCTCTAGATGTAGCCCTTCTATGAAGTTATGAGCTAACACTTCATTTGTCTGGTTGTGACGAAGACAATCTCTGAGCAGCCCTTTGAACCACTCCCAAGCTGAATATAAAGATTCCCCCGATTTCTATTTGAAAGAGACGATCTCACTTCTGATCTTTGCAGTTTTGCCTGAAGGGAAGAACAGTGCCAAAGATTTTCTTGCCAGATCATTCCATGATGTAATAGAATTAGCTAGTTCCACCTTCAACCACCGCTTTGCTTCACCCAACAGAGAAAACAGGAATAGTGTGAGCCTCACATAGTCTGGAGTGACTCTATTAGTGATATAAGTATCACTAATCTCCAAGAAATTAAGAATGTGTTCTTGTGGATCCTCGTGTGGAAGACCCATAAACTGCCCATTTGCATGTAGTAACTGGATCATGCTCTGTTTTAGCTCAAAGTGCCCAGTGATTCTGGGCTTCACAATACTAGAGGTAACATTAGCAATGGTGGGCATTGCCACCTCCCGAACAACCTATGTTTCTTCTCTGCCATGTTCAAAGGTAATTAAACAAGTGCCTGAGGATTATTTGTGTCACTTGCTTCTCTCAACTTCCTATGAAATGTTCTCTCAGGTTCGGGGTCAAAGCCTTGAAGTCTGTCCTGTATTCTGACCCTTCGCATTCAAATTAAAGTTCCTGAGAGCAGAGCAACCAATAAGAAACGTTAGACTTGATGAAATAAACAACTAAAGTAAAAGCTAGTAAAATAGTCAATATTCAAGTCCCCGACAACGGTGCCGAAAACTTGTTGCTCCCAAATGTACGTGCAAGTATACGTAGTCGTACAAGTAATAAAGTAACAAATCAAGTGTCGAACCCACAAAGACTTGTGTTAACTACCCACTAGTTTCACCAAGATTGTTATTTGGTCGAGTCAATCAGAGTTCAAAAGTGTGATTATACTAAGAAATAATTCATAAGGCCCCGTAAACATTTCACCTAAAACCCGGAGTTTCGTGGTGCCGAGCTTGATCACCGCGGTACAAACATTTTGGATTAAACATAGCGTTGGGGAGTTGAAGAAAACAATTATTGCAGAACAGGACATTTATGTGGTCTATTATGTGACCGCAGAACTTATCTGTGGTCTGCAGATCCACCGCAGAGTGAAGCAGAGAAATGAGCCAATTTTGGAGGTTGTTTTAAAGTCATCTATGGGACCTCATAATCATTTTGCGGGCCGTGTATCTATCATAGAACTAACATGAAGATTTCCAGAGGGAGATTCTTCGGTCCATTCTGCGGCCGCATAATTGATATACGGGCCATAGACCTGGCCACAGACTGAACTAGACCAGCCTAGCTTTTGGGACCTTTTATGCAGACCCCTTTGCGGGCCGCATACCCATTTTGTGGTCTGGTCTGCGACCGCAGACCCGATTTCGTAGAGTTTAAGTTTGGAAAATTTCACCCGATCTAATTTTTATAAACACAACTTGGTGTTTATTTTGGTTGGTTCTAACTGATATTTTATAGAGAGGAAAGTGGTCTAGAGTGAGAGGGGGGATTCCTAAGATAATTGTTCATCAATCCTTGCTCAAGACTTGGAGAATTCATGGGGAAAACTCACAAGGTCTCCATTCAAGAGGTAAGGTTCCGTACTCTAGTCTTCAATTTAGAGCTTGGGGTAGAAGATGGGTGATGTGGAGTGTGATTATTAGGTATGTGGGTGTTTTCTATGCATGCATATACTAACAAAGGTGTGAGAAGGTTGTTGAGCTCAAAAGGGTAGATATTGTGTTGTGGGAAGAAGGAATCCACCATAGGAGGACCTTGAAAACATAATGCACACCTAGTGCTTGATAAAATGCTTAAATGAACTGAACCTATGATTATCTTCCTAATTATGGTTCAATTTTATCATGTCTCTAAAAAGATCAAAGTTGCTAGGACTTCTAGAACATTGTAGTAATTAAGGAAAAGCTCAAAGCGAGGTATGTTGGCTAAACTCCTCTTGTAGAATCGAATTCATGATGTCATCGTTAGTTGTAATTATGATTGGCTCAAGCTCTTATGTCTCATGTACCGAGTTATACCTTACTATTCCGAATAAACTGTGTCGAATGATTTATGTTCAAAATGTGTTCCGAATGCTCTTATCATATTATGTTATCTTTCGGGGATGTGTTCAAAGCATGAGTTGTGTATCAAAATATTATGAATTCAATCATGTTTCAAATGCAAGTTATCATGTCAAATTGTGGAATAAAAACTCAATGTGCTTAAAGACTCTTAATTGCTCATATGTGTACCTAAAGTTCTTGATTGAAAATGCCTTGTTGTTGATAATCCATGACGATGTTCGTAAAATGTAAGGGGTGAGCATGAAATATGAAATATGTCTAGTGTGCCAAGAATAATATTACATTTGTGGCCACTAGTGCCAATGAAATGAAAAGATGAGTAAAAGACTATGAAATAAGTTAAAAGTCCTTAATGTAATAAATATTTTGGAGTATCGTTAGTCACCGAGGAAAGGTAGGTTGAAATAACCTAACCCCGAAACTACCCGTGCCGGTGTAGGAGTGGATTGTGATTATTCCACTTATTTGGGATGAGATTGATGTGATGAGATTATACCCCTTACATGGGATGCGATGGTTACTAACAAAAAGGGTGATGTCGATCCACACGGCACTGTAGTGAGACGGCCTAGCCGGTTGGGTCGAGATCGGACCCCATGTTGCACACATGGTGGTGATTATGCTTGCGATTGTGATTTAGATAGTGATTGAGATTGTGATTGTGATGGTGATTGGATGTCTTTGGGTGAGACGGCCTAGCCTATAGGGCCGTGATCGTACTCTATGCTAAAGACACGGTGGTATATCGGTACTAAAGATCTCCCAACCTAAGATAATGTAATTTACTTGAAATCTTATCTTGCTCCTAACTTGATGTCTTGGTAGTGTTCGAGGCTCCCATTGATTCTATGATTGTTCTTCCTTTTTTTATTACTCGTTCTATCGATAGGGTGTTTATTCATTCATACTAGTACAATTCCATATGTACTAACCTCCCTTTTGTCGGGGGCGCTACATCTTTAATGGATGCAGGTGGTTCCACAACAGGCGGTAGTGATTAGTAATAGTGGTACACCCTCCTCCCAGCTGACTTGATGAGCCCCATTTCATTTTGGGGTCGTATATCTTTTGTCCCTTGTGTATTATGTATTGAGGTATAGGCGGGGCCTTGTTGCTGGCACTATCATAGAACTCTTTTGTATCTATTAGAGGCTCCATTGACGTGGTGTAGGTTGTATATTGATGTTGGGAAAGTCAAAGCGGAATGTTGTATTTTGTATCACATGTTCCACTTCAAACTATCAAAGTGTATGTATTTTGAGAACTTATAAATAATGTAACTATTGGTAATGAATTGGTGTCGCTCACATGTTCTTCTCCTGGTCTATTAATAAAATAGATCTTCCTTTTATTAATGGATGAGTTCGGTTAGAAAGTATTGTATAGGCTTGCTCATCTTGGTTATCTCGGTTGAGCGCTGGTCGCGCTCCCCGAGGTTGGGGCGTGACAAACTTGGTATAAGAGCTTAAGGTTTAAAAGTGTCCTAGGATGTCTCAGAGCCGTGTCTAGTAGAGTCCTTCTTATCGGTGTGTTTTTGACCACATCTATAATTGGTAGGCTACTTGGGAATTTAGGAATAACACCCTTCTTTGATGTTCTTGATCGTGCGATAAAGCTGATTATAAGACGGTCCCTCATTTAACTCGTGCATTTCTCTAATGCTAAGTACATGGAACCTAGGAAGAAGGCAAGAGCTGGCCAAGGAGCCAATGCCACCCCAGGAGTGGCAGTTGATTCTATACCTGATGATATGGGCGAGTACCCAAGGGGTGATGATATTCCCCCAACTACTACACTGTCTGATTCTACTACTCCTGATCAGACTGCACCAATCCCTACTCCTACTGAGGGTGCAACGATTCCTCCAGCTGATATTTCAGTTCCACCTCCATCCCCAAATCCAGTCCTGGTGTTTCTGAGGGGGACCATAGGGGGAGCCATACGGATGTTGGCTCAGATAGTGGCTTCCCAGGCCCAGATATTGAATGTTACACCTTCTTCTTCTAGCCAGCCATGGGATTTTGTTAGTCCCAGGGAGAACAAGCTTCTTTAGTTAGATCCTCCAGTGTTAACGGGTACTAATCCCGAGGAGGACCCCTAGGACTTCATTGATGAGATGCACAAGAATCTCCGAGTTATGCATGCTACTGAGATGGAAGCAATGGAGTTGGATTCCTACCGCCTTAAAGAGGTGGCATATTCTTGGTTTGAGCTATGGGAGGAGTCCCATGAGAAGGGGAGCCCTCCGGCGAGATGGAGTGAGTTTGCCGATGCCTTCAGTGATCATTTATTGCCTACCGAGACAAAGGCAGCCCATGCCGTTGAGTTTGAGAGCCTGGGGCAAGGTAGCCTGAGTGTGTGAGAGTACCATATGAGATTTGCACGCCTGTCCAAGTACGTTATTTACATATTGCCCACTATGGAGGCTAGAGTGAGCCGGTTCGTGCAAGGCCTCAGCCCCTTGGTTATTAATGAGGCCACTATAGCCGCCCTGAATTCTGATATGAACTATGGGAAGATGGTAGCATTTGCTCAAGCCACAAAGAACCGTAAATTGAAGAATAGAATGGAGCGAGAGGGTAACAATAAGGCCCGATCCGCGGGCAACTTTGGTGGTTCTTCTGGTGGTGGTGGTGGTAGGTCGGTATTTAGGGGAGGATAATCAGGGCCATCCCAGTTCTTTGCTTTGTTTCCAATGAGTGCACAACCATCGGGGCCCAGGCAACAACAGTAGAGCGGTTTCAGGCCCGGTCAGGACAACAAGGGATCCTACTAGCAGGGTCGGCCTGGTGGGACATTCCATCACCAGAGGAGGCCCCCATGCCCTAGGTGTGGAAAGATGCACTTAGGGGTCTGCTACATGGACCTACCCATATGCTACAGGTGCGGGTTAAGGGGCCACATTCAGAGGGATTGTTGTTCTTCCCAGTAGGGTATGGGCAGGAGCACGGCACAACCATCAATTTCTATAGCTACTACATCCCCAACACCCCCTCTAGCTCGAGGCACTCCAGCATCTGCAGGGCGTGGTGCAACTAGGGATAGTACACAGTGTTCGAGAGGAACCAACCGTTTCTATGTCATGAGGGGTTTCCAGAGTTCCAAGGCTTCTCCGGATGTTGTCACAGGTATATTGACTGTCCAATATCGTGATGTATATGCTCTTATTGATCCTTGTTCCACTTTGTCCTATGTCGCTCCTTATCTTTCTATGGAATTTGGGATAGAACCGGAACAGCTTCATGAGCCATACTCTGTATCTACTCCGGTTGGTGAGTCTATTGTGGACTAGCCGATCAGGCCGTGATCGAACTCCGTGCTAAAGACACATTGGTATATCAGTACTAAAGATATCCCAACCTAAAGACACTTCGTTCTCTTATTTTGCTCCTAACTTAATGTCTTGGTATTGTTTGAGGCTCCCATTGATTCTATGATTGTTCTTCCTTGTTTTATTACTCGTTCTATGGAGATGGTGTTTAGTCATTCATACTAGTACTATTCTATATGTCTAATATCTTTTTTGCCGGGGGCATTGCATCTTTAATGGAGCAGGTGGTTCTATAGCAGGTGGCAGTGATCAGTGATTGTGATACACCCTCATCCCAGCTGACTTGGTGAGCCCCATTTCATTTTGGGGTCGTATATATTTTGTCTCTTGTGTATTATGTTTTGAAGTATAGCAGGGGTCTTGTTGCCGGTACTATCATAGTACTCTTTGATATCTATTAGAGGCTCCGTAGATGTGGTGTAGGTTGTATATTGATGTTGGGAAAGTCAAACTGGAATGTTGTATTTTGTATCATATGTTCCACTTCAAACTATGAAAGTGTATGTATTTTGAGAACTTATAAATGATGTAACTAATGGTAATGAATTGGTGTCGCTCACATGATCTTCTCCTGGTCTAATTAATGAAATAGATATTCTCTTTATTCATGGGTGAGTTCGGGTAGAAAGTATTGTATAGGCTTGCTCGGCCAAGTTATCTTGGTTGAGCGTCGGTCGCGCTCCCCTAGGTCGGGGCAAGACATCATTGTAACAAGTAACTAATTAATCAAGCAGGAAAATAATTGTTGACGATTTAGTAGAGATGAATATTCCAGGGTTTTGAGCGATTCACCACTCTTATTGCATTCTAAATAACTCCCTCTTTCATACTATTCGCTCATGGTTGCTAATTAATGGAATAATTGCTCTCGTAGTATTCTCCCAAAACTTAAGTACTGAGTATATAAGGTAGGAAAGCATAAGTAAGAACGGTAATGTAAACAGGGATAGAGAATATACAACATGTGACATTTGGGTACACCTGAGGTCTACTGACATGAAATACATGATACATACATATATATACATAATCTTTTAAAACATACGCCTCTGTGGGCATCACCATCATCATATCGTACCCGGCCGTAATAGGCT
>AWOL01S0145333.1:0-13248 GCA_000715115.1 Nicotiana otophora
TTGTCTGCGTGGATGTGTGCACTAGTTCGGGTGCGTGGAATGGAGCCCGACTTCTTTACCTTACGCTTTTTAATTGTGTGTCATGGGGACATGACACAACATAAAGTGTGGGGTAGGGGGATATTTGTATGTTGTATGTATATGTATTTTAGTTTTTGTTAATTTTAGTAGTTAGAGATTGAAAAACAAACATAAAAGTTTAAATTTTCTGACTTTTCACGGCGATGGATATCATTTGACGGGTTTCTTGAGGGATTTGAGTCGAAAGAAAAAGACAAAACGATTTTCTTCTATTAGGTAGTGTAATAATTACCCCTTGTTTTTTCTTTGTGCCGCGGTTCTTTTCCAAAGGTTTTGTTTGAACCGGGTATAGTTAGTTTTTGTTTTTTGAAGTAGGAAACCTTGTGCTATGCTTTGAATTGGAACCAATGTCTCTTGACTTTATTATGCCCTGAGAATAGTGAGTGCTTTAGTTGTGACGCTTAGGCTCAATTTTTGACTCTTGCATAAGCACCTTAAATTGTATAAGTTTAACTTTGCTTAACTTCTTTGACTAGAGAGTCTTGATCATCCAATCTTGAGTGAATTATGTTCCATGTGTGTGAGAGGTTATAGTGTTATTTTGTTCCTTGCATTTGATGCCTAGAACATGCCCCGTGTGTTTGCAAAGCGAAATAATAGTTTTTTTAGTTTGGGAAGCGATATAGGCATTTCTTTGTTGAGCCAGTTATATGCTTTTACCCACCTAATTGTTATATATCTTGGTTAACCCCGTTGAGCCGGTAATCATGTTTCTTCTGGCAACCACATTACAACCCTTACCCATTTGTTTGAATTGACCATCTATTTGAACCATTTACCTCTTGTGAGCACTTGAATTTGGTATGAGCTTTGTAAAAGTTAAAGTGTGGGGTGTTGGTTGGGCTTTCGAGTGGAACTATTGAAATAAGGAAAAAGGTGCATTGTTTTAGAAAAGTAAGAGCCACTTGAATTGAAGAAAAAAAAGAGATTAATTGTATGATTGTGAAAAATATTCCTTTATAGTGGTTACTTATGATGTAATTGTGCTTAAATAAGTTGGGAGTTAATGTATATTGATGTGAAGGTGGAATTATGGTTTGACATAAGTATGGGGTTTTGAATGTTAAAAGTATATGTATTAAAAGTTCTTAGGGAGGTGTAGTCACACTTATATCCAAATGTATCCTACCCGTCCCGCAGCTTATATTACAACCAATGAAAGTTATATTTGATCCTTGACTGAATGAGCTCGAATTAGTTGAGTAGTACACTACGGGCAAGCCTATGGTGCATCTTTTGTGGCATATGAATGTTGTTTCTGAGAGTGAGTGAATTCTTTCTATCTTGAGTTCCTATTTATTCTTAACTTTTATTGTGTGTGGAACTACTCTATATTATTGTGAGGGCACTTGATTCATGAAAGAAAGGCAATGTTATTGACCTCTATATTAGAGTAACTGAGTGAGTTGTAAATAATGCATGGTGCTTTTGAGTCAATTCTTGAGGTGAAGATGTTACACTATTGTGCTTAGTCTATTTTAAATATTCTTTGTGTAATGAGTTAGGACAGTTGTTTAGTAAGGTTGTGTCTATATAAAATGTGGTGTAACTGCTCGAGGAGGAGCAATGGTTTAAGTGTGGGGTGTTGATGGTCGGCTATAATCTTGTGTTTTAGTCGCTTATACATTCCAATTTACTGCACTTTAATTGAGTTTAAGCGTTAATTGCTAGTGTTTTGCATTAATTGTGTGTTTTGTGCCTTGTAGGAGTGATTTCGAGCTAATTGGAGATTAGAAGTCTGAGTAAAAGCCCAAAGGAATATGTCGGAATCGTGTTCGGTGGTCGAGGATCACTTCTGGGCATCAAAATGCAAGGAAGAATAATCTGCTAAAAAAATAAACTAGTGCGATGCACTGGGCAATGCAAAGTGCTACGCATTAGTGTAAATATCTGCAGAAAATGTCAAACTTCAAAGACTGGGTTTTTGGGGTCAGTCAGGAAAAAGCACTAATGCTACGCACCCTGCTACACATAGTGTGACGCATGAAAAGCAATAAGTTTGCAAGTTTTCCTATTTCGACTAGAAAAGGGTGATTTCGTTTGGGCCCGACCCTACTTGGTATAAATGCATGAAAAATGGTATTTTCTGGAATTTTGACACATCTAAGACCTAATGAGACTAGTGAGAAGGTGGAGAAGCCAAAGCACAAGGAATTCATCATTCAATCCTCAATCAAGACAAGAGTTTGGATTGTTTAATGCTTTTCTTTATATTTGTGATGAATTACTCCATATCTATGGAATACTCCTCTTTAGGGTTTGATGGATTGGGTATTTTGATGATTGTTTGTGGATATTAACTCTAGTTTTTATGTATTGAATTATTTTAGGAGATTTAATTATTGCATCTATATTCACATCTTCATGTAATCGAGAGAGGCATAACTTGTGATGTTTTTGCATCATCTTGTTGGTTGAATTCATTGATTCTTCTTAGTAATTGAAAGAGGCTAGTTGAATTATTGTTTAGACATAGTTAGGAGGATAATAGAAAGAGGTTCTCCTAAATACCAGTCCACTGCTAATTCGTGCATATCTTCACCGAGCATAAATGGGTTCATATTGTGAGGTTGAGACTTAATTGAGAGAGGAGTTTCTACTAAACGTTTGAACTAATAATTGAGTGAATTCAAGAGACTCACTTGAACATTAGAAGTGAATTAACGAGAGTTAAATCTCAGACAATTATCTTGCACCTATCTAATCAACCCCTATTTTCTCTTATTGATATCTTCTTTGATTAATTTTGTTTGGTTGTCATTAGTCAATTAGATCTACAGTCTTAGTTAATTTTAGTTCTTAATCATATAATCTCAATTATTGATCATCTTGGATAGCAATCTAGCTACAAGCTACGAAAATACTGTTTAACTCTAATCCATGTGGATACGATAATTTTCTATACTATCTTTGACTAGCGAACATATTTAGGTGTGTGTTTTGAGCTCGTCAGCGATGCAAGTAATATCAGGAGGTACTATCTTAGATTGAGGAGCAGCAAGGCACTGGTGCTATAATCCCGGATCTGGTTGCTCTACCACCCGCTCAGTCAGCTAGAGGCGGAGGTTAGGCAGCCCGAGGTGGTGGTTCATCCGTTAGAGGTGGAGGCCAGCCAATTAGAGGTCGTTCGAGAGGTATCATATTTGGATATGTCTCGTGATTCTGTGAGTGATCTTGCTTATGTGTCTATGCCTGTTGAGGATTCTATTGTGGTAGACCGCGTATATCGTGTTTGTTTGGTCACTATCAGGAACTATAAGACTATGGTTGACCTTCTATTACTTGATATGGTGGATTTTGACGTGATTTTGGGCATGGATTGGTTGTCCTCGTACCATGCTATCTTAGATTGTCACGCCAAGATTGTGACATTAGCCATGTTGCGGTTGCCTCGATTGGAGTGGAGAGGGACTTATTTCCATTCCACTATGTCACGATCCAAAATTCCTCCTTAGGAGTCGTGATGACACATAGTCTTTAAGACTAGGTAAGCCTAATACCTACTGAATTAATAACAGATTTTTAACCAATCAACTATTAAACATGAACCAGAATTATCTATATAAAGCCAACAATCCCAAGTACATATACAATATCCCAAAATCGGTAGTACAAGTCATAAGCTATACTGAGTTCACTAGAAAATCTCTAAATACAACTATTTCGGAATAGAAACCAACAGTACAAAGTAACTTCAGAAGGTGACTCCGAAGCCTACGAACGCGATGTCAAGTATACCTTGAAGTCTCCGCCGCAACTCACAATCAGCTAACTAATGACCTGCGCGCTCCGAAGTACCTCGATCTGCACAAAAATGTGCAGAAAGCATAGTATGAGTACACCACAACGGTACCCACTAAGTATCAAGACTAACTTTGATGAAGTAGTGACGAGAAACAGTCAAGCCACCTACTAGACATAATACTTTTGTACAAGTATGAACATAAATCTAAACATGTTAAGAATAATGTTACAATACTTGCAATAAGAACTAGAACCAACAATTAACAACAAGGAACAAATAGGTAATAATGTCGTAAAGTGAGCAGAATACAGTTAAAGTTTGGTGAAACCAAGTCAGGGAAAACAAGTAACAACCCAATAAAACAAACACTTTCACAAAAGGTTTATACAAGAATTTCCCTAGGGTACCACACCTCAAAATCACAAATCACGGGTCCCAAATCACGAACCCTAATCACTTGGTATCTTGTGCCCACATTACAAATCACAACCGCACATACAACTCACGTGTTGTATGGAAAACTCGCGTGCCAATACCATTAATACCTCATATCTACACAGACAACTCACGTGCTAATAGAGTAGCAATATCCCATATTCGCACGGACAACTCATGCGCTAGCAGTAATAATATCTCATATCGGCACGGACAATTCACGTGCTAACGGTGCAACTCACGCACAGAAGGATGGTATACAAGAATACATGTAAATGATCAATAAACATCAAGGTTCATCTTCTTGAACTGGTATGAGTGATTAATTACGGTGTATGCTTGTGCAAGTGTTCTATCATAGCTCGAGTCAACAAGTAAGATCAGATACAATGAATGGAACATAGGAAATAACACAACAAAATTGTAATATTCATGACTCGCAAAATGTACGCACACCACTACACAAATATCATCAATAACAATGGCCCCAGGCCATCATAATTCATCACAAATCATCCCCCACATAGCCCCCCTTGTTTGTCCATGTGCGCAACGATAAAGTATATGCCCGCCTTGTATCGCCACACGCGCATAATAATATTCCTGCCTTGTCTCCCTAATAGCACTGACAACTCACGTGCGAACACCCCAATAATCCTCTCAACAATACGACATGTGCCAAAAACATAACAACATAACATAACAACCCGCACCACATGTGCCCATACACCACAACATTTCAACAACAATAATTTCAATACCACAACCACATATAGCCCATGACTCAATAACACCGAGTACAACAAGAACAATAATAACACGAGGTACAACAAGTAAATAACACAAGAATGACATCAATGCAGTGAAACAGAAAAATAAGCTCAATGATGAAAGATATACAAGTAATAATGACTTCAAGTAAGAGTAGTTCAACAATAAGAGAAATAACATGTAACATCGACTTAAAATAATGATAATCAGTTACCGATGAGATAACATGTGATAATAGCTTCAACTAAGGATATCAACTACGGAAGAGATACGTGTAACGATAATTTCAATTAAGGATAAATCAGCAATGAAAGAGATAACAAGACAATAAAAGAGGCAACGACTTCAATTAAAGCATATAAGAGTATATTTGGCAATAAAGGGTAGAACATGAATCAATCAACATCAAATAAGGCATATAAGGGTAAATTTAGCAATGGGGGTTATAACATGTTAAGGCAACTTCATTTTGATGTACATAAGAACCTAAGAGTCTAAAATGATCAAATTTCCACATATAAGCCATGTACACACATCACCTCGAGTACACGTCTTTCACGTAGTTCAAATAGTGAAAACAAACCAATCCCTACGGGGTAGTTCCCATACAAAGTTAGGCAAGATACTTACCTCAAAAGCCCTCAATAATACTATAAGATAGCTTTTCCTTTACAATCCACCTCTGATCGGCTCAAATCTAACCAAAATCGACTTAATAACATCAACACATGCAAGAGAAATCAATTCCAATAAATAAAGTCATGATCTTTACACAATTCCTCAAAAGTCAACAAAAGTCAACCTAGGCTTGCCTGGTCGAAACCTAGGTCCAAGGGTATATTCCAACTACCCATAACCCCATGAGTCCATATATGTATTTTATTTCAAAATCTGAGTCCAAATTGACTCTCAAAACTTTAATTCTCGTTTTTTTTCAAAACATAGACAAAGTTTCTCAAATTTCACTTTGCTTTTTCATAATTTTGATGTTAAATCTCATATATAATCATGTAAAATAGTTGGAAATTAAACAAAATCACTTACCCAAAGATTGTAGATGAAAATCCCTCTTCATAATCACCTCCTGTCGAGTCTAGGGTTCTAAAATATGAAAATGAGAGCAAAATCCCCTGCCTCAGCTTTTATGTCCAGTTGCAAATGCGACCTAGGGTTTGCAAATGCGAGAAAAATATCACAAAAGCAAAACCCCTCTCATCCCTGCAGTCATCGCAAATGCGATGATTTGTTCGCAAATGCGAACTGTGGACCATCGCAAAAACGGTCAAGCTGATTGCAAATGCGATCACTGCTGAGCCCAGATCCCTTCACAAATCCGAACAAAGGGTTCGCAAATGCGAACCTAGCAGACCGCTACGTAAATCTTGCAATTGCGATTAATATCTTGCAAATGCGAGAGTTGAAGCACCTGTGAAAATACCAGTAATGCTAAAATCCTTCCAAACACTCTGATAAGCATTCGAAACTCACCCGAGCCCTCGGTGATTCAAACCAAACATCAAGACAAGTCTACAAAAAAAGCAAAAACTCATTCGCGCGATCAAATCATCAAAATAACATCCAAAACCATGAATCAGACCTCAAAACACATGAATTCAACTTGAAACTCAAGAACTTCTAAAAATACAACCGCACATCTGATTCCTATAAAATCAACTCGGAACGACGCCAAACTTTGCGAAAAGAGTTCCAAATAACAAAATGGACCTATTCCAAGTTTCAAAATAGAAATACAAATGCGGTATCTATGAAGTCAACCTACGGTCAAACATATTAAAATACTAAGCCTCTAAATTGCCAACTTACAGAAAATAACACAAATCAACCTACGGACCTCCGAATTTGATTCCGGGCATACTCCCAAGTCCAAAATCACGATACAAACCTATCGGAGCCATCAAAATACAGTTACGGGGTCGTTTTCACAAAAGTAAAACCTCGGTAACTTAAGCTTCTGAAGTAATAACCACTCATCCAATTTTATCACAAACCATCTGAAAATCAATTCCGACCAGGCACACAAGTCATAATACACAATATGAAGTCATTCAAGACCCCAAACCACTGAACAGATCGCTAAATTGCAAAATGACTGGTCGGGTCATTAAACACTAGTAGGTTTATTTTATTTGTGAAGGCTCGACGTATGGTCGAGGCTGGGTGTCTGGCATATTTGGCCTATATCTGTGATTCCAGTGCGGAGGTTCCTTCCATGGATTCGGTTCCAGTTATCTGTGAGTTCCAGAGGTGTTTCCTACAGACGTGTCGGGCACGCCACCCGATAGAGTTATCGACTTCTACATTGAACCATGATGTATGTCTCCAGTTGAATATTAGGGCATCGGATGTCCCTAAGACAGCTTTTCGAATTCGGTATGGTCACTATGAGTTCTTAATGATGTCATTTGGCTTGATTATTTCCCCAGCAGCATTTATCTATTCGATGAACCGGGTGTTCAAGCCCTGTCTGAATTCCTTTGGGATTGTCTTCATAGATGATATATTGTCTTACTCCCGCAATCGAGAGGAGCATGAGAAACATCTACATATCGTACTTTAGACTTTGGGTGATCGTCAGTTATATGCCAAGTTTTCAAAGTGTGAGTTTTGGTTGAACTTGGTTTCCTTTTTGGCCCATGTTGTATCTTCTGATGGCATCAAGGTGGATCCTAAGAAGATTGAGGCAGCTTGGAACTAGCTTAAATTTACTTCAGCTATAAAGATTCGGAGCTTCTTGGGTTTGGCGGGTTATATCGCCGGTTTGTGGAGGGGTTTTCATCTATCTCATCCCCATTGACCAATTTGACCATAAGGGTGCTCTTTTCAAATGGTCCGATGAGTGTGAGTTGAGCTTTTAGAAGCTCAAGACTACATTGACTACAGCCTTAGTGTTGGTGCTGCCAGGTTCGGGGTCCTACATTGTGTATTGTGATACATCGTGTATTGGGCTTTGTGCGGTGTTGATGCAGGACGGTAACGTGATTGCCTACACATTTTGATAGTTGAAGTTTCATGAGAAGAATTATCTTGTTCATGATTTAGAGTTGGCAGCCATTGTTCATGCGCTAAAGATTTGTAGGCACTATCTATACGACATTTCATGTGAGGTCTATACCGACCATCGAAATCTCCAGCACATGTTCAAGTAGAAGAACTATAATTTGCGGCGGTGTAGATGGTTAAAGCTACTGAAAGAATATTATATCATCCGAGGATGGCCAATATAGTGGTTGATGCATTGAGTAGGAAGGCTGAGAGCCTGGGCAGTTTGACATATTTACCGGCAGAGAGGCCACTAGCCATAGATGTTCAGGCTTTGGCCAATCAGTTCATGATGTTGGATGTTTCGGAGCCTAGCTGGGTTCTTGCTTGTGTTGTGGCACAGTCATTGTTGTTGGAGCATATCAAGGCTTGCCAGTTTGATGATCCTCACGTTTTGGTGTTGAAGGATATAGTACGGCATGGTGGTGCCATGTGAAGAAGGAGGGGTAGGGTTTAGATCATTACATGATGTCTCCAAAGATTTATTTTGTAAACTTTGGTGGAATTTTAGAACTAAACCTGCCTTATGGAGCTCTTTCATGAGTCAAAAATATTGCAAGAAGTTAAATGCTATGGTAGTACAATGGAGAAATAGATCACATATTTTGAGAAAGATGTTATAATGTATAGATAACATTGAGCATCAAATAATATGGAAACCAAGAATGGGCTCCTCACTTTTCTGGTTTCACAATTGGACATGATTAGGAGCATTTTATTTCATTACTCGACATGATATTTATTATGATGGAGGTATTCATAATGTGTACAATGTGGTGGAGGAAGGAGAATGGGATGAGGACAGGCTTATGGACATTTTACCTCATGATCATTCACTTCATACCATTGAGAATATTAAGCCTCTAGTAATACATGATGAATTAGATAGACCTTATTAGATGTTAGAGACTAGAGGTAACTTCATGGTCAAATCTGTTTGGGAATACACTAGGAGGATAAGAGATCCCGGTATTTCAATTAAAAACATGTGGGTGAAAGGGCTGCCCTTTAAGATTGCTTTTTTCATGTGGAAAGTTAGGCTACCACTTGATGATCAGTTCAGGAGGTGGGTCTATTTTATGCCATCGAGGTGTTGGTGCTGTCGATATCCATATGAGGAGACATTAGCTCATTCTTTCTATAAATCATATGCAGCTCACACTGTTTGGTATTACTTTCTCTCAAATGCAGGAATATCAATGGAAGGGCTCTCCTTGCAACAGGCAATAACTAAATGTTGGATTGTCCAGGTTGTGCCAAGGCGTAAACCTATATTTCATGCACTGCCCTCCATCATTTTGTGGGATATCTAGAAGAGGAGCAATAGTTATAAGCATGGGGAAACAGTTTCAATTAGTAGAGTTATATACCATGTATCATCTACATTACAAGCCTTAGTCAAAGTGAGGAAAGCAAGTTTGCAGAATGTTCCACACAAATGGCCAGATTTATTGCATATGATGGAGAATTACACTCCACCTTTGAAGGTGACCAAAGTGTTGTGGGAAGTTCCTACTCAAGGGTGGATAAAGTCAATATGGATGAGGCATCAAGAGGTAACCCGGGCAGGAGTTCGATTAATTTTGTACTAAGGGATGAATAAAGATATGTTAGGTTTGCTTTGGGAAAGGAGATACAACAGGTTACCAATACTGAGGCTGAAACACTTACTATTCTTGAATCTTTGAAATACTGTATACAACATGGCTACACGGAGATTTAGGTGCAAACTGATTCAACGCTGCTGAAAAATGTTGTTGAAGGCACACGGATTGCACCTTGGATAATAGTTGCATATGTAGAGGAAATCAAGGGCATCATGAGGAGGTCTAATGTCACAATATCGCACATCATGAAGGAGGGAACCAAAATGGCTGACTACCTAGCTAATTATTCTCTTGATAGTGGCTACGTTGAAGTGCATAGTTTTGATCAATTAGAGATACAAGTCAAAAGAATTGTGAATAGTGATAAACTACAATGTCCATACCTAAGAGTAAGAGTTGCAAGGAGCTAGGAGATGAGGAGGAGAGGAGTAGTAGGGGGATGGAGAAGGATGGAGCCATTAACTTGGTTTGCCATGTTCAAGTCCTTAGGGAGGAGGACATGGTGATCATTTTTTCTACTAACCTTATGTTCTTTTTTGCAGGAAAAGTTATTGTATTCATGTCTTGCCTTTCAATACAAATTCTAAGGGTGGTATTAGCACTATGTGCTCACTCCCTTGAAGTAGTATTGAAGGTGAGCACAAGAATGGAAGAAAGGAATCAAAGGAAGAAACTAGGGCTTGATAGTGTTCCTATGGTTTCCAATTTTGTGAGGCAAACACACAGTCCTATTTTTCGAGACTACCTAATAGAAATGGCAAGAACCCAAGTTTGGGAGAGAGTGTCATGCACAATGGATCCCATGTACTGGACACTGCCCAGAATGATGTTCCTAACGGGTGCCATATGTGTCTATTATAATGACCTACTAGATACATTTCAAGCAGTGCGGAGTAGAAGCCCAATAAACCTCAATACTAAACTATCTCAAGAGAATTTACAAGCTAAGGATGCATTGAGACTCAGCTGGAGGAAGCACGAGTGTTTGTTCAAACATTACATGCCAAGATCTGCTCAAATTTGTAGCACACTGGACATAATGGACAATGCGTGTGAATTGACTATACCTTATGGTATTTCATGCATCCACCCAACTCATATACTTAAAGAGGTACATTGGAGAGGTTGGGTTTGGAATACATGATTGATATCAAGGGAAGCAACGACAACATTTTAATGTGTTTGGATGATTGTGGACTGTCTATTTGTTGAGTTACAACTTAGGAGGAATTTTTCTTGCAAAAACACACTCTGGTCGTAGCTCATTGTATTGCCCGGGAAAATCTTGACAGTGATGAAGGATCGTACGTTGAAGAGGACGCTTTGGGTATTATGGCTTCTCAAGCTAAATTTTGTACATCCTGGTTACTACTTTGATAGGTCAATAATTACTACATTTCATAGGATAACATGTGCTACCAAGTTTGAGTGTTACTTGCTCAAATTTGGTATTAGGGGTTATGTAATTTTCAAATTTTATGCCCTAACATTTTGTAAGACCTTATGTTACTCTATTTTGCTATAACTATATATATAAAAACTAGCCCTAGGTACGTTGCCTAGTGGATTTGCTAAAACAATATTGAGCCCGAGGTTTATTGTCCCTCTTTAGATCTTGGAGAGAGTTGGGGAGGTTGCTTATAGACTTGAATTGCCTCCTATCCTAGCAGGGGTATATCCAGTTTTTTATGTTTCCATACTTTGGAAGTACCATGAGGATAGATCGCGTGTTTTAGACTTCAGCACGATGAGAACTTGACCTATGAGGAGTGTCGGTAGCTATTCTAGACCGGTAGGTTCGTAAGCTGAGATCGAAGAGTTTTCCTTTCGTGAAAGCGTAATGGAGAGGGCAGTTGATTGAGAAGACTATGTGGGAGTCCAACTACGATATGTGGAGTAGATACCCACACCTTTTTACCAGTCCAAGTACACTTCCATGTTAGTTCGAGGACGAACGTTTCTTTTAGAGCGGAGAATGTGATGGCTCGTTAGGCCATTTTTAATACTAGCCTTAATTTCTGTGTTCCGAGACCTCTCATAGCTTCATTTGATAGTTCTTTATTTATGTACGTGGCCCGTGTCGCTTTTCAGAAAGCTTTTACGTATATTTTGAAGAAAATGTGATTTTGACTTAAAATGAGGCTAGAGTTGACCACAGTCAACATTTTTGATAAATGACCTCGAAATGTTATTTCGACGATTCAAGTAGGTTCGTATGATATTTTTGGATTTATAGGCATATTTTGTTGGGGTCTAGAGTGACCCGAGCATATTGCGACGCATTATGTTGAAAATAGTGAAAACGAGTTTTTAAGTTGAGATCTTGAGTTTTGATTATCGGTTCTTGTTATTTGATATTATTTTGGTGATTTGAAGTAGCGAGCAAGTTTGTATGATATTATTACACTTGTGTGCATGTTTGGTTTGGAGCTCGAGGGGCTCGGGTGAGTTTCGGATGCCTTACAAACTGATTTGGAACCGGTGGTGTCCAATAGTTGCTGGTGTCCAGTTGCAGGTCTCGCATTTGCGAGAACCTAATAGCAATTGCGAGCCTCGCATTTATGATGCGAGCCTCACAAATCTGAAGTAGGAACTGGGGCTGGGGTTTGCATTTGCGAACAAACCTTCACGTTTGCGATCTAGTTTGGGATCGCTTTTGCGATCCATGTGTCGCATTTGCGACTCTGTGTTGAGTTAGGTAGTTTCGCATTTGCTAAGTTTGGACCGCATTTGCAAGGGGGTGTCTTTCACAAATGCGAAGGTTATGTCATAGTTTTTACTTCTGTAGGTTTGATGCATTGATTGCATTTGCGATCAGTGTTTCGGATTTACAGACATCGCAATTACGACCAAGAGTTCGCAACTGCGACGTCTGCATCTGAGTAAAAGAGGGAAAATTTGTTATTTAGCTCATTTTACACCATTCCTCAACCCTAAATACTCTAGAGGCGATTTTCTTGAGAACTCTTCTTCCCGAAATCATTGGTAAGTAACTTTAACTAGTTTTCAATCAATTCTCATTACTTTTCATGAATTTTTAACATCATATCTATGAATTTTATGGTAGAAATTAGGGGTTTTGGATAGAATTTAGGACTTTTATAAAATTGAGATTTAGACCTCGAATTGAGGTTGGAGTTTGAAACAAATTACATGACCGGACTTGGGGTGAATAGTTAATCAAGATTTGGTCCGAATCTCAGATTTTGACCAAGCGAGCCCAGAGTTGACTTTTATTGACTTTTTTAATTTAGCTAAAGATTGAACCTTTTTATTTGTGAGTAGTTTTTAAAAGCTTATTTTGAATTGTTTGAACGATAATTGGTTAGTTCTGTTGGTTTGGAGGCTTGTATGGTCTATTTGCTATGTGAACTATGTGTTGGGACGTCATATATGCGAGGTGATGAGTGCATATGCATTATCATGGGTTCAAGCATGTCGATTGGGCTATTTACCTTTATGTCATCATTTATTTTATGTTATATATCATTACATGCTTTGATTGTTACATATCCTTACTTGTTATTCATGCCTTATTTGTTATCTGTC
>AWOL01S0145349.1:17728-84027 GCA_000715115.1 Nicotiana otophora
TCCCAAGGTAGGGGTAAGGTCTGCGTACACACTACCCTCCCCAGACCCCACTAGTGGGATTATACTGGGTTGTTGTTGTTGTTGTTGTTGTTGTTGTTAGGTTTTGAGATGTGGGCCACACGGGCGATGTTTGCGTTAAATTTCGGATTTTGTTGGAAAATTAGTATTTTCATATGGAATTAATTCCGATAATTTGTATTGACTGAATTGAATTGATTATGATTAGATTCAAGGTATTTGGAGACCGATTCACGAGGCAAAGGTATAGCGGAGTAAGGAATTACACGGCATGAGGTAAGTAACACTTCTAAACTTAGTTCGGAGGGTATGAATCCCCGAATTTGGTGTTATATAAATTGTTTGGAGGTGACGCACACTATAGTTGACCAGCGTATGGATGTGCACCGTTGGCATTGTGACTTGAATAAATTCTGTGAAGTTGTAAAATTAAAGAATCATATTATTATCTGAATATTCTCCACGTGCTAGGAAATTGAGCTGAGACTCGTATTGAAGATCATGATTAGGCTACGTGCCGATATTTTGGGACCTACGGGGTCGTGTTGCTGTTGAATTTAATTGTTTTAAAAATGTATATTTCATACTCAATCATGTTTATCCATTGTGAGATATTTATGGGATCGGGACTCCCCGCCTGCATTAAGCCATACTAGCTAATATATATGGAGTAGGGTTGCCCGCCTGTAGTAGGCCATACCGACTTTATATCACGCTTCTGAAGGAGCCCCCTACGGAGTCTGCACCCCCACAGTGAGCGTAAATGATTTATATATACATGATGGACTTCTCAGGGCATGGACTTGCCTTAGTTATAATTGTGTTGAATTTTCCAAGACATGGATCTTATCCGAATCATTTACATTTTGGGATAAATTATCCCAGGGATAGATTGGACTTATACGGTATTGAATGACTGATTGTCAGTCAATGTGTGTGTGTGTGTGTGTGTGTGTATATATATATATACAGGATGGAATATCCTCGGACTGGATTGGCCATAAATAGTACTGAGTGACCGTGCGATACGTGATCAGGAGTACACGAGGTTTTCTACTGAGATGTCATATCCCTCATATCATGCAGTATTGATCTATCTTACTTGTACTGAGTTTAACTATTGAACTTGAAAGCATGCCTATATTTTGTACCATTATTTATGTACTGGACTGTACCTGCGGAGATCATCACTAATTTTAGCCCAAAGGTTAGTCTTGTTACTTATTGATTAGGTTGTACTTATACTACACTCTTCACCTCGTGTGCAGATCCAGGTGCTTTCGGACACATCGACTGCTAGATCTCAAAGTGCTATCAGTTGGAGACTATCAAGGTAGCTGCCTGGCGTCCACTGACCTTGACTCTCTTTCTTTCAGTTATTGTACTGTTATATACTTTCAGACAGTCTTTTATCAGTCAAACTTTGTGTTCATTTAGATGCGCATGTACTCAGTGACACCGAATTTTGGGATTATTTATATCTGTATTTATGATATTTGTTCCGCTAAATTTAAATATTATATTTTTAAATTTAAAAGATATGATGGTTTATTGAGATTGTCGGCGCGCATCATATTGGGCCGTGACAGCTAGCACTTCTATTTTTCATGAAACTCGCTTGGTAAGGGCTAATGATGGAGGCAAAGAATGGTTTAGTTCTATTGGCAATGATTTTGGAGATGATTTTATAGATAGTGTTGCAAAGACCTATTGGTTTAAAATTCTTAAGGTTATTTGCGTTGGGAACTTTAGGGATAAGGCAGATGTAGGTGTTGTTTATGGATGGGGAATAGAGCATTATTTCATAACTTTATGACAAAAGGAGGTGACTGAGGGACCTACAATATTCTAATATTTCTGGAAGAAGAAAGGGTGTAGGCCATACGGACCTGGAGCCTTGAATGGTATAAAGGAGTAGATGGAATTGGTGATTTCCATGTTTGAAAAGGGTTTATCCAAGGATGAGAGATTCAGAGTAGTAAAATTGGTCAGGCTATTAATGATATGTTTCCAGTTAGTAGTTGTCATAGAGGTGGAGAAAAGGTCTTTAAAGAAATTTGTGGTGTGTTCTATGATAGCCTCCTAACTGTTAAACCAATTGCTATTATCATCTTTGGAAAAAATAATTTTATTCCTTCTTTGACGATTAGAGGCACTAATATGAAAATATTTAGTATTTGCGTCTCCGTCTTTGGTCCAAGCAATTATAGATCTTATCTTCAGGTAGTCTTCTTCTATTTTGAGGATACCATTATACTCTCTTTGAAGGTGATCTTAAAGGTATTAGAGGAAGGTTTTACGCCATTTAACCTAGCTAGGATTCTCCTTTTTTCCTAAAGATGTCACCAAAGGTAGTGTCTTTCCACCTAATTACTTGATCTAGGAAGTCATTTTTGGCAGTGATAAGGTTTTTGTTTGTCCAACTGGAGTATACAACATTAACAAAATCAGGATGATTACACCAAAACGATTCTAGGCGAAAAGGCTTGGGACCTAAATTAATATTGTTACTGGAGAGAGTAAGTAGCAGAGGGCTGTTGTCAGAGCACGTGTTTGCGAGATGAGTGACGAAAGCACTAGGGAAGAAATCAAGCCAATTTGCATTAACTAAAACATGATCTAGGCACTCCATAACACGTCCCCCCGATCTCTTTCTATGATTGGACCAAGTTAACTTGCATCCTTTAAAGCCAATATCTATTAATTTGCAATCACTAATACAATTCCATAGTAAAGAAAATCTCTTTAGATTAATGGGTCTACCACCAAATTTATCTTTTTCCAAAAAAATCATTAAATTCTCCACCCACCATCGAGGGCCCTTTATAGCTATTATGAATATCCTTAAGGTTATCTCATATATTATTTTTATTATTAGTGCATGTACTAGCATAGATAGAACTAAAGAGCCAAGTTTTACGAGTGGTAATTACCTCAATCCTCGCATGGATGGCTTGATATCTTCGGGTGAAGCTGTGGACATTAACAAATGTGTTGTTCCAAAGGATGACCATCCCTCCTACTTGTCTTTCCGCAGGTATTTCGATCATTCTAGTGAAGTCATGGTCATTTAGAAGTGTAGTGTGGGATGCCATTCGTATTTCAAGTAAGGTGACTAAGCAAGGTCTGTGGGATTCAATAAGGTCACATAAGTGCCTACAAAAATTATCATTATTCGCTCCACGAATATTCCACAGGATAATCATAGCAGGTCTATTTATCAGTGGGTTTTGGGGGTTAGTTACATTCCTCCCCTCCTCCAGTGAGAGAGGTGGGGTTCGTCAGAGGCAAGGAACTAGGATCACAACATGTTTTCCTACAGTCGGGTCCGGGGGAGGCCTGATGTCTAGGGAGCACTTGTACAATGCCGTCGGACAGATAAAGATGATCTTCTTGTCCTGCATCTCCCTGAACAGTAATACGTTTACCTCACTTAGGCTTGAAAATTCCACTCTCAGCTCGAGGAGGCGTGGTTCTATTTCTTTTGCCTTGATCTCTTGGTTTGGCATTTGGTTGTTCCCGTTTTGGGGTGCATTCTCCTGCATGGGAGCTGGTATATTCTCCTGTGGTGGGCTCTAGGGTTGTTGGGGTTGAGCTTCCCATGCAACAAAAATAGGGTTGAGAGTGGTAAGTCCTCCGGTGGAAAGAATGGCAGGATGAGTGGTGGTAGTGGTGGTATTTGGTTGTTTAAGTTTGGGGGAAGGTTCCAGTGTACATGCATGGCTTGGATTAGGTTGGGATTGCAGTTTGGGATTAGTAGGTGCAGAATGTTGTTGATCCACATATGGTTGACAGAGTTTTTCTTGGCCAGATGCATCCCCGCTAAGACTAGTTGTGCTAGGTACTGGGAGTTTTGAATGATCAGAACAATTTCGTTTCCCATTGATCTCTATATATAACGGGATTGCACGGCCCATGAGCCCATTGTGATCCAGGAGAGTGGTTAGTGGTTGTGTGGAGTGGATGGGGAGGTGTAGTAGATTGGAGGATTGGGCATTTGAAAGGCAAGATTGTCCATTATTTGGTTGCGTTGGTGGCTCGGAATTTGGATGAGTCTGTTTCTTCTACTTAAAGACAATGGAGTCCACGACATGATTTAGTGTTTTATATATATTGGAGGTGATTTTGTAAGTAGGAGTGATGGTATTAGGTATATGTAAATCAATACTTATAGAGACTATTTGTATGCTAAGGATTTAGGATAATGTAGAGGATTTGCTAAGATCTTCCGGTGGAAATCCTAGAGACATTTGTGAATTACCATTGGCCATGTGGATCTCGCATGCATTGAGTTGAGACATATGCTGAGTATTAGTGGTATCTGTGTCTGTAGTGTCCACAGTTTTGAGAAAATCCGGGCCTGTGTAAGTGTCTTTAGGAGGAAGGGGTTACAAATTGACGTGGTTAGTAATGGGATTGGTAGATTGGGGAGGATTATAGTGTGAGTAATTATCTGAGGTGGAGTGTTTGGGAGGTTCTAATGATTGAGGATGGTTGGGTACTACATGGCTATTGGCCTTGTTACTAGAGTCCAAATCAGAGGCCATGCATTGGTTTGTTAGAAAACCTTTCCTTGTGAACAAGGTGGTATTTTCTATATCTATGGGCTGGGTATGTAACTCTACAAACTTGTTCGAATTTTGAATATGATTGTGGGATGAGCCTCTTACGGGGGTTTGAGACTGCTTCTTGTCTTTGTCAAATTTATTAGTGGGATCTCTGCTAACATATTTAAGTTTTTGAGTGTTCAAGTACTTACATGTTGCTGCATTGAATATTTTAACATTAACACCTTCAGCCTCGTGATTTGAATTAGTTCTGCCTCATGGTAAAACATTTCGTTTTCTCGTGAAAGAGACAGTCTGCCATTCCTCTTCTTCTGGAGCTAATGTTTGTGGTTGTTGGTTGTCCTTCGTATTGAGCTGTGCCGCTAACCCCATATGGCCAGTTGGTGGTTTAGCATAGGGGCAGTGGAGAATGCTGTGACCTAACCTGCCACAGTTTTTGCAATTGAAGTGTTCATCTGCATATTGAATTAGCTATTTGTGTGCTCCGACGTGGATGTAGGGTTTGACAGGTGTGTCCACAGGGACTTCAATGCAAAGTCGAGCATATCTTCCCCTAACAGTTGCAGATGTGGAGGCCTCGATCTTGGGAAGCCTATCAATTTTATTTCCAATCTGTTTTAGTACTAGGACATCGTAGAATTCCGTTGGGAGTTGAGGTAATTGAATCCAAACTATTGATATGTATGGTTTGGTCTCATTTGCTACAAAATTTGGAGTCCACTTCTGTATTATCGATAGGTAATAACTATTTATGAACCATGGCCCATGTTGTAGTGCTCGTGCCATGTTGTCCTCTGAATTGAACTTGACTATGTAGTAGTCTGCACCTAAGTCAATTAGTGGAAAAGACTCTATGATTTTTCACATTTCTTGCACCTTATGTTTGAGGTATTGGTGCTGGATTCTTTTACCAAGTAGTTTTATTATTAAAGAGTATCTCCAGGGATGGTAGATCTGCTGAAGGTCCTCTGCTGATATGTTAACTCGTAAGTCTCCTTCGTGCTTCTCCATCTTATGCGTAGTAGGCTCCTCAGTGTTCCCTATTTGCATTGGTGCAAAAGTGTTTGACATCGGAATTGATATGAGCTTTTCTAGGGAATTCACGAGGAATATAACTTTGAAAGAAGACGAGGGGCTGTGTAACCGTGTGTTTGGAGGGATTAAATGATTAGTAGTGGAGGTGGAATATACCATATCTGGAGGTTTAAGAGGAATTGAAGATTGTACTAGAGTGGGTGACGGAATAGACATTTAGTTGTTGATGGTGGGGGTAAGGTAAAAGTATAATTGAACTCGAACTACTAAATATTATGATTTCATACCTAGTTCAAATAAGAAGAATTAAATACATAAAATATAATAAATTTTTAAGTTATAAATATTAGAAAAATAATTTAAATGACTATTGTTTCCAAGGGTTTTCATACTTTTAATATAGTATAAACATATATAGATAAGTACTACTTATTAAGAGACATTTGGACTATTTCTATGGTTCACAAGTTGTTGGAGTTTATAACTATTTATTTTGCTACTTAAAGATTCTCAAAGGACAAACGATGGGACATATATTATAGAAATCTACTTCTTTTATAGTCAACGTTCTTCTCAAAAGTACTATCATTATACATGTATCACCTTTAATTTCCATGACTAACTTTCATCGCCTAATCCTACCAAAGATGTCTACATTTCTGCGTGAGACAATAATTTCAAGACAAATTATCTCAAACTCAATAAGCGTTATATAATGGTCAAGTGCAGTAAACGAAAACGTTAAAAATTCACATTCTAAATAGTCGAAAATGTGAATTTAATATCGAATTGACAAATTTATTGGGAATTATCATATTTGAATTCTATGGAACTATATTTTGAGAGTAAACATTTTGTGACAAACAGAGTATAAACGGACAATGATAAATTTGAAAGGAAATATTGTGACACAATTTGTCAAAATTTATGGAAAGGACTTCGCATAAGCCATCTTAACAGAGTGGTAGATATGTTTTTTACTAGTAGTTTTTCTAATCAACTTATTTTTTAGAAGCTTTAGTTTTTTTCTTTTAACATAGTTTTACTACCAAAAAAATTAGGAATGGTGAATTCTTCTTTGAAGAATTTCTTCTAGATTTATTTGTTCAATATTGATGATAAATACATAATTCTTTTATTTGTTTTTGGAATTTTTGTTGCTTTTAAAGGCTCATGCAAGGATACATAGATTAGATCGACTAGCATCTCGCAACGACTTATAACTAACTACTTCCTAAATCAAATTAATGCTATCTATTTATTCAAGCGATTTTCCTAAAATAGTAAAGTAAGCAATCGGGAGAAACAAGTAGGCAAACCTGGGTTGCATTCAATAAGAGATACTATATTTAGGAGTACTTATAGGTTAGCTAACAATTTTATTGAGTTCTTCGCTTGAATTGACTAATTGATTTATCTAGGTTATTAATCGACATAGTTAATTTTTCTCATACGAATCTTTCGAGTCTTACTCGCCTATTTAAATTAATCTACACATGTATGTGTCATGATCTGGAATTNCTTCCTAAATCAAATTAATGCTATCTATTTATTCAAGCGACTTTCCTAAAATAGTAAAGTAAGCAATCGGGAGAAACAAGTAGGCAAACTTGGGTTGAATTCAATAAGAGATACTATATTTAGGAGTACTTATAGGTTAGCTAACAATTCTATTGAGTTCTTCGCTTGAATTGACTAATTGATTTATCTAGGTTATTAATCGACATAGTTAATTTTTCTCATACGAATCTTTCGAGTCTTACTCGCCTATTTAAATTAATCTACACATGTATATGTCACGATCTGGAATTTCTACCTCGGACCGTGATGACGTTCTTGGGACGCATAGTGTCCAGTGAGGGAATTAAGGTGGATCCGAAGAAGATAGAGGCAGTTTAGAGTTAGCCCAGGCCATCTTCAGCTACTGAGATTCGGAGTGATCTCGGCTTGGCCGGTTATTATTGTCGTTTCGTGGAGGGGTTTTTATCTATTGCATCGTATTTGACTAAATTGACCCAAAAAAGTGCTCCATTCAGGTGATCGGATGAGTGTGAAGAGAGCTTTCAGAAGCTCAAGACTGCTTTGACCACAACTCCAGTTCTAGTTTTACCTTCAGCTTCAGGCTCTTATATAGTGTATTGTGATGCTTCTCAAATTGGCATTGGGTATGTCTTAATGCAGGAGGGTAGAGTGATTTCTTATGCTTCGCGCCAGTTGAATCCACATAAAAAGAACTACCATATTCATGATTTGGAGTTGGCAACTATTGTTCATGCATTGAAGATTTGGAGGCATTATCTCTATAGTGTATCTTGTGAGGTGTTTACAGATCATCAGAGTCTCCAACACTTGTTCAAACAGAAAGATCTAAATTTGAGACAGCGGAGATGGTTGGAGCTGCTATAGGACTATGATATCACTATTCTGTATCATCCCGGGAAGGTCAACGTGGTGGCCGATGCCTTGAGTATAAAGACGGTGAGTATGGGTAGCCTTGCATTCATTCCCGTTGGTGAAGGGCCTTTGGCAGTTGATGTTCATGCCCTAGCCAATCAGTTCGTGAGATTAGATATTTCGGAGCCTAGTCGGGTTCTAGCGCGTGTGGTTTCTCGGTGTTTCTTATATGATCGCATCAGAGAGCGCCAGTATGATGATCCCCATTTGCTCGTCCTGAAGGACACAGTTCAGCACGGTGATGCCAAAAATGTTACTATTGGAGATGATGGGGTATTGAGGATAAAGGGTCGGATTTGTGTACCAAATGTAAATGGACTGTGTGAATTGATTCTTGAAGAAGCCCACAGTTCGCGGTATTCTATTCATCCCGGTGCCGCTATGATGTACCAGGACTTGAGCCAATACTATTGGTGAAGAAAATGAAGAAAGATATAGTTGGGTTTGCAACTCAGTGTTTAAATTGTCAACAGGTGAAGTATGAGCATCAGAGATTGCGCGGATTACTTCAGAGACTTGAAATTCCGGAGTGGAAGTGGGAACGTATTACCATGGACTTCATAGTTGGACCCCCACAGATTTTGAGAAAGTTTGATGCTATTGTGACACAATTTGTCAAAATGTATGAGAAGGACTTCGCATAAGCCATCTTAACAGAGTGGTAGATATGTTTTTTACTAGAAGTTTTTCTAATCAACTTATTTTTTAGAAGCTTTAGTTTTTTTCTTTTAACATAGTTTTACTACCAAAAAAACTAGGAATGGTGAATTCTTCTTTGAAGAATTTCTTCTAGATTTATTTGTTCAATATTGATGATAAATACATAATTCTTTTATTTGTTTTTGGAATTTTTGTTGCTTTTAAAGGCTCATGCAAGGATACATAGATTAGATCGACTAGCATCTCGCAACGACTTATAACTAACTACTTCCTAAATCAAATTAATGCTATCTATTTATTCAAGCGATTTTCCTAAAATAGTAAAGTAAGCAATCGGGAGAAACAAGTAGGCAAACCTGGGTTGCATTCAATAAGAGATACTATATTTAGGAGTACTTATAGGTTAGCTAACAATTTTATTGAGTTCTTCGCTTGAATTGTCTAATTGATTTATCTAGGTTATTAATCGACATAGTTAAGTTTTCTCATACGAATCTTTCAAGTCTTACTCGCCTATTTAAATTAATCTACACATGTATGTGTCACAATCTGGAATTCCAACCCCCGGACCGTGATGACGTTCTTGGGAAGCATAGTGTCCAGTGAGGAAATTAGGGTGGATCCGAAGAAGATAGATGCAGTTTAGAGTTGGCCCAGGCCATCTTCAGCTACTGAGATTCGGAGTGATCTTGGCTTGGCCGGTTATTATTGTCGTTTCGTGGAGGGGTTTTTATCTATTGCATCGTATTTGACTAAATTGACCCAAAAAATTGCTCCATTCAGGTGGTCGGATGAGTGTGAAGAGAGCTTTCAGAAGCTCAAGACTGCTTTGACCACAACTCCAGTTCTAGTTTTACCTTCAGCTTCAGGCTCTTATATAGTGTATTGTGATGCTTCTCAAATTGGTATTGGGTATGTCTTAATGCAGGAGGGTAGAGTGATTGCTTATGCTTCGCGCCAGTTGAATCCACATGAAAAGAACTACCATATTCATGATTTGGAGTTGGCAACTATTGTTCATGTATTGAAGATTTGGAGGCATTATCTCTATAGTGTATCTTGTGAGGTGTTTACAGATCATCAGAGTCTCCAACACTTGTTCAAACAGAAAGATCTAAATTTGAGACAGCGGAGATGGTTGGAGCTGCTATAGGACTATGATATCACTATTCTGTATCATCCCGGGAAGGTCAACGTGGTGGCCGATGCCTTGAGTATAAAGACGGTGAGTATGGGTAGCCTTGCATTCATTCCCGTTGGTGAAGGGCCTTTGGCAGTTGATGTTCATGCCCTAGCCAATCAGTTGGTGAGATTAGATATTTCGGAGCCTAGTCGGGTTCTAGCGCGTGTGGTTTCTCGGTGTTTCTTATATGATCGCATCAGAGAGCGCCAGTATGATGATCCCCATTTGCTCGTCCTGAAGGACACAGTTCAGCACGGTGATGCCAAAAATGTTACTATTGGAGATGATGGGGTATTGAGGATAAAGGGTCGGATTTGTGTACCAAATGTAAATGGACTGTGTGAATTGATTCTTGAAGAAGCCCACAGTTCGCGGTATTCTATTCATCCCGGTGCCGCTATGATGTACCAGGACTTGAGCCAATACTATTGGTGAAGAAAATGAAGAAAGATATAGTTGGGTTTGCAACTCAGTGTTTAAATTGTCAACAGGTGAAGTATGAGCATCAGAGATTGCGCGGATTACTTCAGAGACTTGAAATTCCGGAGTGGAAGTGGGAACGTATTACCATGGACTTCATAGTTGGACCCCCACAGATTTTGAGAAAGTTTGATGCTATTGTGACACAATTTGTCAAAATGTATGAGAAGGACTTCGCATAAGCCATCTTAACAGAGTGGTAGATATGTTTTTTACTAGAAGTTTTTCTAATCAACTTATTTTTTAGAAGCTTTAGTTTTTTTCTTTTAACATAGTTTTACTACCAAAAAAACTAGGAATGGTGAATTCTTCTTTGAAGAATTTCTTCTAGATTTATTTGNGCGTGTGGTTTCTCGGTGTTTCTTATATGATCGCATCAGAGAGCGCCAGTATGATGATCCCCATTTGCTCGTCCTGAAGGACACAGTTCAGCACGGTGATGCCAAAAATGTTACTATTGGAGATGATGGGGTATTGAGGATAAAGGGTCGGATTTGTGTACCAAATGTAAATGGACTGTGTGAATTGATTCTTGAAGAAGCCCACAGTTCGCGGTATTCTATTCATCCCGGTGCCGCTATGATGTACCAGGACTTGAGCCAATACTATTGGTGAAGAAAATGAAGAAAGATATAGTTGGGTTTGCAGCTCAGTGTTTAAATTGTCAACAGTTGAAGTATGAGCATCAGAGATTGGGCACATTACTTCAGAGACTTGAAATTCCGGAGTGCAAGTGGGAGCGTATTACCATGGACTTCATAGTTGGACCCCCACAGATTTTGAGAAAGTTTGATGCTATTTGGGTGATTATAGATCAGTTGACCAAGTTCGCGCATTTTATTCCAGTTGGTACTACTTATTCTTTGGAGCGGTTGGCTAAGATTTATATCCGCGAGATTGTTCGCCTACATGGTGTGCCAGTAACTATCATTTCAGATCAGGGCAGACATTTTACACTACAGTTTTGGAGTAGTGCAGCGAGAATTACATACACAGGTTCAGTTGAGTACCACATTTCACCCTCAGACGGAAGGATAGTCCGAGCGCTCTATTCAGATATTGGAAGATATGCTACGCGCTTGAGTTATAGATTTTGGAAGTTCTTAGGATCAATTTCTGCCACTTGCAGAGTTTTCTTACAATGACAGCTACCAATCGAGCATTCAGATGGCTCCGTATAAGGCTTTATATGGGAGACGATGTCGGTCTCTGGTGGGTTGGTTTGAGCCGGTGAGGCTAGGCTATAGGGTACTGATTTGGTGTAGGATGATTTGGAGAAGGTTAAATTGATTCAGGATCGACTTCGTACGACGCAGTCTAGATAGAAGAGTTATGCTGATAGGAAGGTCCGCGATGTTGCTTACATGGTAGGAGAGAAGGTATTACTCTAAGTTTCGCCTATGAAGCGTGTTATGAGTTTTGGGAAGAAGGGAAAGTTGAGTCCTAGGTATATTGGGCCTTTTGAAATACTTAAGAAGATTGGAGAGGTAGCTTATGAACTTGCATTACCACCTAATCTATCGGGTGTTCATCTAGTGTTTCATGTATCTATGCTCAGAAAGTATGTCAGAGATCCGTATCATGTATTGGATTTCAGCACAATGCAGTTGGACGGTAATTTGACTTATGATGTGGAGCTGGTGGCCATATTAGACTGGCAGGTTTGAAAGTTGAGATCAAAGAACATAACTTCAGTCAAAGTGCAGTGGAGAGGACAACTAGTCGAAGAAGCTACCTGGGATACTGAGCGGGAGATAGAAGCAAATATCCACACCTATTTGAGACTCCAGGTATGATTCTAAACCCGTTCGAGGATGAACATTTATTTAAGAGGGGGAGAATGTACGACCTGACCGGTCGTTTTGAGTATTACATCCCTATTTCCCCATTTACTGTTCAATTTATGCTTTATAGTTATTACATGACTTGCCAAGATAATTGGTTTTGGTTCGGTGAGGTTTTGAAATGAATTGAGATACTTAGTCTCCAAGATGAAAACTTAATTTAAAAAGGTTGATCGGATGTTGACTTATGTGTAAATGGCCCCGGAATAGAATTTTGTTAATTGCAATAGCTCCGTATGGTGATTTTGGACTTAGAAGTGTGTCCGAAAAATTATTCAGAAGTCCGTTGTTAAATTAGGCTTGAAATGGCTAAAATAGAAATTTAAGTTTGGAAGTTTGACCGGGGAGTTGACTTTTTAATATCAGGGTTGGATTCTGATTCTGGAAGTTTGAATAGCTCTGTTATGTCATTTGTGACTTGTGTGCAAAATTTGAGATCAATCAGAATTGATTTGATAGGTTTCGGTATCGAATGTAGAAGTAGGAATTCGTTAGTTTTTGTTAGGCTTGAATTGGGTTATGATTCATGTTTTTATTATTTTTTGATGTGAATTGAGGTTCTTACTTGGTTTCTATGATATTTTAGGACTTGTTGGTGTATTTGGTTAAGATCCCGAGGGTCTTGGGTGAGTTTCATATGGTTAACGAACCAAATTTGGACTTGGAAGAAATTTGGAAAATATTTCAGTCTTCTGGTGTGATCGCACCTTCGAGGGTCTAGGTCGCAGGTGCGATACAGGAGGTGCGGCTGGTGGAGCACAGGTGCGGCAGGTGGAGCACAAGTGCAGAGTTTAGAGGAAATGAGCGGAGGTTATAAGTGTGAGGTTGGGTTTGCACCTGCGAGGTCGCAGATGCGGCGTTGAGGGCGCAAAAGCGGAAGACCGCAGGTGCGATGGTGAGTTCTGCACCTGCGATTGTGCAGATGCGGATAGAGGATCGTAGAAGGGGAGGATCGCTGGGTAAGTGATCTTCGTAGAAGCACTTGTTTTTGCGCAAAAGCAGAAGCTGTGGCTCACTGGGTTCCTGGATATTTCTCGTTTTTGACATTTTGAGCTCGGGTTTTGGCAATTTTTGAGATGGATTTCGAAGGGATTCTAGAGGTAAGTAACTTGTGATCACTGTTAGTTAGTAATATTGGATTATCATTGAGTATTTCGACTAGATTACATGTTTTTAGGTGAAATTAGAGGATTTGGGCTTAGGGATTTCAAAATAAGATTTGATGATTTGGAGGTCGAGTTGATGTCGGAATTTGGTAAAATTTAAATTGCTGGACTCATGGTTGAATGAGCATTCATATTTTGTAACTTTTGTTGGGTTTCGAGACGTGGGCCACACGGGCAATATTTGAGTTAAATTTCAGATTTTGTTGGAAAATTAGTATTTTCATATGGAATTAATTCCAATAATTTGTATTGACTGAATTGAATTGATTATGATTAGATTTGAGGCGTTTGGAGACTGATTCACGAGGAAAAGGTATAGCGGAGTAAAGAATTATACGGCTTGAGATAAGTAACACTTCTAAACTTGGTGCAGAGGGTATGAATCCCCGAATTTGGTGTTATATAAATTGTTTGGAGGTGACGCGCATAATAGTTGACCAGCGTATGGACGTGCACCGTTGGCATTGTGACTTGAATAAATTCTGTAAAGTTGTAAAATTAAAGAATCATGTTATTATCCGAATATTCTTCACGTGCTAGGAAATTGAGCTGAGACTCGTATTGAAGATCATGATTAGGCTACGTGCCAATATTTTGGGACCTACGGGGTCGTGTTGCTGTTGAATTTAATTGTTTTAAAAATATATATTTCATACTCAATCATGTTTATCCATTGTGAGATATTTATGGGATCGGGACTGCCCGCCTGCATTAAGCCATATTAGCTAATATATATATATATATATATATATATATATGGAGTAGGGTTGCCCGCCTGCAGTAGGCCATATCGACTTGATATCACGCTTGGGCTGAAGGAGCCCCCTACGGAGTCTGCACCCCCACAGTGAGCGTAAATGATTTATATATAGGTAATGGACTTTCCAGGGCATGGACTTGCCTTATTTATAATTGTGTTGAATTTTTCTAGACATGGATCTTATCCGAATCATTTACATTTTGGGATAAATTACCCAGGGATGGATTAGCCTTATACGGTATTGAATGACTGACTGTTAGTCAATGTGTGTATGTGAGATATATATATATATATATATATATATATATACAGGATGGAATATCCTCGGACTGGATTGGCCATAAATAGTACTGAGTGACCGAGCGATACGTGAGCAGGAGTACACGAGGTTTTCTACTTAGATGTCATATCCCTCATATCATGCAGTATTGATCTATCTTACTTGTACTTAGTTTAACTGTTGAACTTGAGAGCATGCCTATATTTATGTATCGTTATTTATGTACTGGACTGTACCTACGAGATCATCACTAATTTTAGCCCAAAGGTTAGTCTTGTTACTTATTGATTTGGTTGTACTTATACTACACTCTGCACCTCGTGTGCAGATCCAGGTGCCTTCGGACACGTCGACTGCTAGATCTCAAAGTGCTATCAGTTGGAGACTATCAAGGTAGCTGCCTGGCGTCCACTGACCTTGACTCTCTTTCTTTCAGTTATTGTACTGTTCTATACTTTCAGACAGTCTTTTATCAGTCAAACTTTGTATTCATTTAGATGCTCATGTACTCAGTGACACCGGATTTTGGAATTGTTTATATCTGTATTTATGATATTTCTTCCGCTGAATTTAAATATTATATTTTTAAATTTAAAAGATATGATGGTTTATTGAGATTGTCGGCGCGCATCATATTGGGCCGTGACAGCTAGCACTTCTATTTTTCATGAAACTCGCTTGGTAAGGGCTAATGATGGAGGCAAAGAATGGTTTAGTTCTATTGGCAATGATTTTGGAGATGATTTTATAGATAGTGTTGCAAAGACCTATTGGTTTAAAATTCTTAAGGTTATTTGCGTTGGGAAATTTAGGGATAAGGCAGATGTAGGTGTTGTTTATGGATGGGGAATAGAGCATTATTTCATAACTTTGTGGCAAAAGGAGGTGACTGAGGGACCTACAATATTCTAATATTTCTGGAAGAAGAAAAGGTGTAGGCCATACGGACCTGGAGCCTTGAATGGTATAAAGGAGTAGATGGAATTGGTGATTTTCATGTTTGAAAAGGGTTTATCCAAGGATGAGAGATTCAGAGTAGTAAAACTGGTCGGGCTATTAATGATATGTTTCCAGTTAGTAGTTGTCATAGAGGTGGAGAAAAGGTCTTTAAAGAAATTTGTGGTGTGTTCTATGATAGCCTCCTAACTGTTAAACCAATTGCTATTATCATCTTTGGAAAAAATAATTTTATTCCTTCTTTGACGATTAGAGGCACTAATATGAAAATATTTAGTATTTGCGTCTCCATCATTGGTCCAAGCAATTATAAATCTTATCTTCAAGTAGTCTTCTTCCATTTTGAGGATACCATTATACTCTCTTTGAAGGTGATCTTAAAGGTTTTAGAGGAAGGTTTTACGCCATTTAACCTAGCTAGGATTCTCCTTTTTTCCTAAAGATGTCACCAAAGGTAGTGTCTTTCCACCTAATTACTTGATTTAGGAAGTCATTTTTGGTAGTGATAAGGTTTTGGTTTGTCCAACTGGAGTATACAACATTAACAAAATCAGGATGATTACACCAAAACGATTCTAGGCGAAAAGGCTTGGGACCTAAATTAATATTGTTACTGGAGACAGTAAGTAGTAGAGGGCTGTTGTCAGAGTACGGTTTTGCGAGATGAGTGACGAAAGCACTAGGGAAGAAATCAAGTCAATTTTCATTAACTAAAACATGATCTAGGCACTCCATAACACGTCCCCCCGATCTCTTTCTATGGTTGGACCAAGTGAACTTGCATCCTTTAAAGCCAATATCTATTAATTTGCAATCACTAATATAATTCCATAGTAAGAAAGATCTCTTTAGATTAATGGGTCTACCACCAAATTTATCTTTTTCCAAATAAAATCATTAAAAGCTCCACCCACCATCGAGGGCCCTTTGTAGTTATTATGAATATCCTTAAGGTTATCTCATAGATTAATTTTATTATTAGTGCATGTACTAGCATAGATAGAACTAAAGAGACAAGTTTTACGAGTGGTAATTACCTCAATCCTTGCATGGATGGCTTGAGCTCTTCGGGTGAAGCTGTGGACATTAACAAATGTGTTGTTCCAAAGGATGACCATCCCTCCTGCTTGTCTTTCCGTAGGTATTTCGATCATTCTAGTGAAGTCATGGTCATTTAGAAGTGCAGTGTGGGATGCCATTCTTGTTTCAAGTAAGGTGACTAAGCAAGGTCTGTGGGTGTCAATAAGGTCACGAAAGTGCCTACAAAAATTATCTTCGCTCCACGAATATTCCACAGGATAATCCTAGCAGGTCTATTCATTAGTGGGTTTTGGGGGTTGGTTACATTCCTCCCCTCCTCCAGTGAGAGAGGTGGGATTCGTCTGAGGCAAGGAACTAGGATCACAACATGTTTCCCTACAGTCGGGTCCTGGGGAGGCCTGATGTCTAGGGAGCACTTGTACAATGCCGTCGGACAGATGAAGATGATCTTCTTGTCCTGCATCTCCCTGAACAGTAATAAGTTTACCTCACTTAGGCTTGCAAATTCCACTCTCAGCTCGAGGAGGCGTGGTTCTATTTCTTCTGCCTCGACCTCTTGGTTTGGCATTTGGTTGTTTCCGTTTTGGGGGGGGGCATTCTCCTGCATGGGAGCTAGTATGTTCTCCTGTGGTGGGCTCTGGGGTTGTTGGGGTTGAGCTTCCCATTGAACAAAAATAGGGTTGAGAGTGGTAAGTTCCTCCGGTGGAAAGAATGGCAGGATGAGTGGTAGTAGTGGTGGTATTTGGTTGTTTAAGTGTGGGCGAAGGTTCCAGTGTACATGCATGGCTTGGATTAGGTTGGGATTGCAGTTTGGGATTAGTAGGTGCAGACTGTTGTTGATCCACATCTGGTTGACAGAGTTTTTCATGGCCAGATGTATCCCCTCTAAGACTAGTTGTGCTAGGTACTTTGAGTTTTGAATGATCAGAACAATTTCGTTTCCCATTGATCTCTATATTGAACGAGATTGCATGGCCAATGAGCCCCATTTCGATCCAGGAGAGTGGTTGGTGGTTGTGTGGAGTGTAAGGGGAGGTGTAGTAGATTGGAGGATTGGGCATTTGAAAGGCAAGATTGTCCATTATTTGGTTGCGTTGGTGGCCCAGAATTTGGATGAGTCTATTTCTTCTACTTAAAGACAATAGAGTCCACGACATGATTTAGTGTTTGTTATATATTGGAGGTGATTTTGTAAGTAGGAGTGATGGTATTAGGTATAGGTAAATCAATACTTATAGAGACTATTTGCATGCAAAGGATTGAGGATAATGTAGAGGATTTGCTAAGATCTTCCGGTGGAATTCCTAGAGACATTTGTGAATTACCATTGGCCATGTGGCTCTCGCATGCATTGAGTTGAGACATATGCTGAATATTAGTGGTAGCTGTGTTTGTAGTGTCCACTGTTTTGAGAAAATCCGGGCTTGTGTAAGTGTCTTTAGGAGGAAGGGGTTACAAATTGACGTGGTTAGTAATGGGATTGGTAGATNGGAATTTGGATGAGTCTGTTTCTTCTACTTAAAGACAATGGAGTCCACGACATGATTTAGTGTTTTATATATATTGGAGGTGATTTTGTAAGTAGGAGTGATGGTATTAGGTATATGTAAATCAATACTTATAGAGACTATTTGTATGCTAAGGATTTAGGATAATGTAGAGGATTTGCTAAGATCTTCCGGTGGAAATCCTAGAGACATTTGTGAATTACCATTGGCCATGTGGATCTCGCATGCATTGAGTTGAGACATATGCTGAGTATTAGTGGTATCTGTGTCTGTAGTGTCCACAGTTTTGAGAAAATCCGGGCCTGTGTAAGTGTCTTTAGGAGGAAGGGGTTACAAATTGACGTGGTTAGTAATGGGATTGGTAGATTGGGGAGGATTATAGTGTGAGTAATTATCTGAGGTGGAGTGTTTGGGAGGTTCTAATGATTGAGGATGGTTGGGTACTACATGGCTATTGGCCTTGTTACTAGAGTCCAAATCAGAGGCCATGCATTGGTTTGTTAGAAAACCTTTCCTTGTGAACAAGGTGGTATTTTCTATATCTATGGGCTGGGTATGTAACTCTACAAACTTGTTCGAATTTTGAATATGATTGTGGGATGAGCCTCTTACGGGGGTTTGAGACTGCTTCTTGTCTTTGTCAAATTTATTAGTGGGATCTCTGCTAACATATTTNCGAACAAGGTGGTATTTTCTAAATCTATGGGCTGGGTATGTAACTCTACAAACTTGTTCAAATTTTGAATATGATTGTGGGATGAGCCTCTTACGGGGGTTTGAGACCTCTTCTTGTCTTTGTCAAATTTATCAGTTGGATCCCTGCTAACATATTTAAGTTTTTGAGTGTTCAAGTACTTACCTGTTGCTGCATTGAATATTTTAACATTAACACCTTCAGCCTCATGATTGGAATTAGTTCTGCCTCATGGTAAAACGTTTTGTTTTCTCGTGAAAGAGACAGTCTGCCATTCCTCTTCTTCTGGAGCCAATGTTTGCGGCTGTTGGTTATCCTTCGTATTGAGCTGTGCCGCTAACCCCATATGGCCAGTTGGTGATTTAGCATAGGGGCAGTGGAGAATGCTGTGACCTAACCTACCACAGTTTTTGCAATTGAAGTGTTCATCTTCATATTGAATTAGCTATTTGTGTGCTCCGACGAGGATGTAGGGTTTGACTGGTGTGTCCACAGGGACTTCAATGCAAAGTCGAGCATAGCTTCCCCTAACAGTTGCAGATGTGGAGGCCTCGATCTTGAGAAGCCTACCAATTTTATTTCCAATCTTTTTTAGTACTAGGACATCATAGAATTCCGTTGGGAGTTGAGGTAATTGAATCCAAACTGTTGATATGTGTGGTTTGGTCTCATTTGCTACAAAATTTGGAGTCCACTTCTGTATTATCGATAGGTAATAACTATTTATGAACCATGGCCCATGTTGTAGTGCTCGTGCCATGTTGTCCTCTGAATTGAACTTGACTATGTAGTAGTCTGCACCTAAGTCAATTAGTGAAAAAGATTTTGTGATTTTTCACATTTCTTGCACCTTATTTTTGAGGTATTGTTGCTGGATTCGTTTACCAAGTAGTTTTATTATTAAAGAGTATCTCCAGGAATGGTAGATCCGCTGAAGGTCCTCTGCTGATATGTTAACTCGTAAGTCTCCTTCGTGCTTCTCCATCTTATGCGTAGTAGGCTCCTCAGTGTTCCCTATTTGCATTGGTGCAAAAGTGTTTGACACCGGAATTGATATGAGCTTTTCTAGGGAATTCATGAGGAATATATCTTTGAAAGAAGACGAGGGGTTGTGTAACCGTGTGTTTGGAGGGATTAAATGATTAGTAGTGGAGGTGGAATATACCATATCTGGAGGTTTAAGAGGAATTGAAGATTGTACTAGAGTGGGTGACGGAATAGACATTTAGTTGTTGATGGTGGGGTAAGGTAAAAGTATAATTGAAGTCGAACTACTAAATATTATGATTTCATACCTAGTTCAAATAAGAAGAATTAAATACACAAAATATAATAAATTTTTAAGTTATAAATATTAGAAAAATAATTTAAATGACTATTGTTTTCAAGGGTTTTCGTACTTTTAATATAGTATAAACAAATATAGATAAATACTACTTATTAAGAGATATTTGGACTATTTCTATGGTTCACAAGTTGTTGGAGTTTATAATTATTTATTTTGCTACTTAAAGATTCTCAAAGGACAAACGATGGGACATATATTATAGAAATCTACTTCTTTTATAGTCAACGTTCTTCTCAAAAGTACTATCATCATACATGTATCACCTTTAATTTCCATGACTAACTTTCATCGCCTAATCCTACCAAAGATGTCTACATTTCTGCGTGAGACAGTAATTTCAAGAAAAATTATCTCAAACTCAATAAGCGTTATATAATGGTCAAGTGCAGTAAACGAAAACGTTAAAAATTCACATGCTAAATAGTCGAAAATGTGAATTTAATATAGAATTGACAAATTTATTGAGAATTATCATATTTGAATTCTATGGAACTATATTTTGAGAGTAAACATTTTGTGACAAACAGAGTATAAACAGACAATGATAAATTTGAAAGGAAATATTGTGACACAATTTGTCAAAATTTATGGAAAGGACTTCGCATAAGCCATCTTAACAGAGTGGTAGATATGTTTTTTACTAGTAGTTTTTCTAATCAACTTATTTTTTAGAAGCTTTAGTTTTTTTCTTTTAACATAGTTTTACTACCAAAAAAATTAGGAATGGTGAATTCTTCTTTGAAGAATTTCTTCTAGATTTATTTGTTCAATATTGATGATAAATACATAATTCTTTTATTTGTTTTTGGAATTTTTGTTGCTTTTAAAGGCTCATGCAAGGATACATAGATTAGATCGACTAGCATCTCGCAACGACTTATAACTAACTACTTCCTAAATCAAATTAATGCTATCTATTTATTCAAGCGACTTTCCTAAAATAGTAAAGTAAGCAATCGGGAGAAACAAGTAGGCAAACTTGGGTTGAATTCAATAAGAGATACTATATTTAGGAGTACTTATAGGTTAGCTAACAATTCTATTGAGTTNCTGGGTTGCATTCAATAAGAGATACTATATTTAGGAGTACTTATAGGTTAGCTAACAATTTTATTGAGTTCTTCGCTTGAATTGTCTAATTGATTTATCTAGGTTATTAATCGACATAGTTAAGTTTTCTCATACGAATCTTTCAAGTCTTACTCGCCTATTTAAATTAATCTACACATGTATGTGTCACAATCTGGAATTCCAACCCCCGGACCGTGATGACGTTCTTGGGAAGCATAGTGTCCAGTGAGGAAATTAGGGTGGATCCGAAGAAGATAGATGCAGTTTAGAGTTGGCCCAGGCCATCTTCAGCTACTGAGATTCGGAGTGATCTTGGCTTGGCCGGTTATTATTGTCGTTTCGTGGAGGGGTTTTTATCTATTGCATCGTATTTGACTAAATTGACCCAAAAAATTGCTCCATTCAGGTGGTCGGATGAGTGTGAAGAGAGCTTTCAGAAGCTCAAGACTGCTTTGACCACAACTCCAGTTCTAGTTTTACCTTCAGCTTCAGGCTCTTATATAGTGTATTGTGATGCTTCTCAAATTGGTATTGGGTATGTCTTAATGCAGGAGGGTAGAGTGATTGCTTATGCTTCGCGCCAGTTGAATCCACATGAAAAGAACTACCATATTCATGATTTGGAGTTGGCAACTATTGTTCATGTATTGAAGATTTGGAGGCATTATCTCTATAGTGTATCTTGTGAGGTGTTTACAGATCATCAGAGTCTCCAACACTTGTTCAAACAGAAAGATCTAAATTTGAGACAGCGGAGATGGTTGGAGCTGCTATAGGACTATGATATCACTATTCTGTATCATCCCGGGAAGGTCAACGTGGTGGCCGATGCCTTGAGTATAAAGACGGTGAGTATGGGTAGCCTTGCATTCATTCCCGTTGGTGAAGGGCCTTTGGCAGTTGATGTTCATGCCCTAGCCAATCAGTTGGTGAGATTAGATATTTCGGAGCCTAGTCGGGTTCTAGCGCGTGTGGTTTCTCGGTGTTTCTTATATGATCGCATCAGAGAGCGCCAGTATGATGATCCCCATTTGCTCGTCCTGAAGGACACAGTTCAGCACGGTGATGCCAAAAATGTTATAATTGGAGATGATGGGGTATTGAGGATAAAGGGTCGGATTTGTGTACCAAATGTAAATGGACTGTGTGAATTGATTCTTGAAGAAGCCCACAGTTCGCGGTATTCTATTCATCCCGGTGCCGCTATGATGTACCAGGACTTGAGCCAATACTATTGGTGAAGAAAATGAAGAAAGATATAGTTGGGTTTGCAACTCAGTGTTTAAATTGTCAACAGGTGAAGTATGAGCATCAGAGATTGCGCGGATTACTTCAGAGACTTGAAATTCCGGAGTGGAAGTGGGAACGTATTACCATGGACTTCATAGTTGGACCCCCACAGATTTTGAGAAAGTTTGATGCTATTGTGACACAATTTGTCAAAATGTATGAGAAGGACTTCGCATAAGCCATCTTAACAGAGTGGTAGATATGTTTTTTACTAGAAGTTTTTCTAATCAACTTATTTTTTAGAAGCTTTAGTTTTTTTCTTTTAACATAGTTTTACTACCAAAAAAACTAGGAATGGTGAATTCTTCTTTGAAGAATTTCTTCTAGATTTATTTGCTCAATATTGATGACAAATACATAATTCTTTTATTTGTTTTTGGAATTTTTGTTGCTTTTAAAGGCTCATGCAAGGATACATAGATTAGATCGACTAGCATCTCGCAACGACTTATAACTAACTACTTCCTAAATCAAATTAATGCTATCTATTTATTCAAACGATTTTCCTAAAATAGTAAAGTAAGCAATCGGGAGAAACAAGTAGGCAAACTTGGGTTGAATTCAATAAGAGATACTATATTTAGGAGTTCTTATAGGTTAGCTAACAATTCTATTGAGTTCTTCGCTTGAGTTGACTAATTGATTTATCTAGGTTATTAATCGACATAGTTAATTTTTCTCATACGAATCTTTCGAGTCTTACTCGCCTATTTAAATTAATCTACACATGTATGTGTCATGATCTGGAATTCCTACCCTCGGACCGTGATGACGCCTAACATTTCACTTGCCAAGCAAGCCAACGTTAGAATAACTTTTAACTATTTTTAACAATTCATATTAAATAATATACTCAGCAACTGAAATAACTGAAATAGAATGAGGAAAACCGTAACAACAACGATATCTAGATACAATCCCAGAACTAGTGTCACAAGGGCACGAGCGACTAGAATAATACAAATAATGGTTTGAGTGAAAGTAAACTGTCTGAAATGAAATAAACAGCTAGGATAAGGTAGGAGGGGACTTCAGGGCTGCGAACGCCGAGCAACCGTACCTCAAATCTCTGTCAGGCAATTAATTAGAGCAATCTACTGACAGTCACTGGGACCGACTCCAAAATCTACACAAGACGTGCAGAGTGTAATATGAGTACAACCGACCCCATATATTCTGTAAGTGCCGAGCCTGACCTCGAGGAAGTAATGGCGAGGCTAAGGCGGGTCACTTATAATAACCTGCACACAATATAATAATAATAATAAAAATAAAGGAAACGCATGAATGATAAGGCAGTTAACTGATGAAAATAAACTCAATCCTCGAAATCAGTAAAACCAGAAACATCGTTCCGTAGAACCTCATATAGAAACACTAAAAGCTAACACAATGCAATAATAAATATAAAACACACAATTTATTGTGACGCGCAACCCGATCCCACCTTACAAACTCAATATCATCCCTTATTTCACAATTTTAATATCAAGAATAACAAGCAAAATCCGTTGCGGCTCGTAACCCGATCTCACCATATAATCAGAATCAATATCATAATCCTCCCTTATTTTACCATATCAAAATCACATATAAAATCTGTTGAGGTGTGCAACCAGATCCCACCGTATCAGTATCAATCCTCCCTTATTCCACCTGTTGCGGCGTACAACCTGATCCACAAAAAAAAATGAAATCAACTCAACAATTCAATTCACAAGAATCGCAACGATTAAAGAATATGAAAGCAAAGCCATAAAGGAACCTTGCACCAAGTCAGGAATGCTACAAATAATATAAATCAACAAGACAAGCCAAATACAAGATAATTAAAGTGTACAAGTAAGACAATTAAGGCAAATAGCAATTAATCATGGCATCATGAGAGGAACGCACAATTTAATACGAGAATAATAAGTGACAAGTAACAAGTTCAGGCATAAGAAGTAATTTAAAGCATGCAACAATTAAGACATGGAATAAAGGTTACACATGTAATTCACATAACACATAGTTCAAGGGTTCCTAATTCCCTCAAATCAATATTAGACCCAACACTTACCTCACTCCGCAAGCAAATAAAAGCTCAACCTGGGCCTTTCCTCTACAATTCGCCTCGGAACCAACCGAATCTAACCAAAATCAACAAACAATGCTAGGGAAATAAATTACAATACATAACGCTAAGATCTTTATACTTTTCCCAAAAGTTAACCCCATGACCGCTTGGTCAAAATCCGAGATTCGGACCAAAATTCAATAACACATTCACCCCCGAGCCCAGTTATTTAATTTGTTTCGAAATCCACATCAATTCGAGGTCTAAATCCCAAATTTATAGAATTTCCTAATTCCACCCAAATCCCTAATTTCTATCATGAAAATCCTAGATTTGATGTTGAACTCTTATGAAATATAATGGGTAATTGGAAAAAGTAGATTAAAGTCACTTACCAATAAATTTAGGAAGCAAATTTATTGGGAATATTGACTCTAGGGTGTTTAGGGTTGAGAGTTTGTGATAAATGAGTTAAATCTCATTTTTCTCTCTTTTACCCAGATGCGGTTGTCGCAATTGCGATATCTTGTTTGCAATTGAGAACATCGCAAATGCGAGAAAAAGGTTGCAAATGCGAACCCTTCTCAGAAGGTCAGTCATCGCAAAAGCGATGTTATGGTTGCATGTGCAAACCTATACCCTCGCAAATGCAAACCCATACCCTCGCAAATGCAGACTATCCCTTCGCATATGCGAAGAGATACCTACGAACACGCCGAGTCGCAAATGCGAGCTTCACCCTATCTAGCTCATGCTCGCAAATGCGAAGACTTGTTTGCAAAGGTGAGGCTCGCAAATGCGAGTCAGATCTCGCAAATTCGAAACCTGCAGCAAAGCACCAGTAACAAAAGATGCATCAACCTTTTCCGCAGTCTAAAAGTCGATCCATAGCATATCTTAAACTCATCCCAGGTCCTCGGGCTCCAAACTAAACATGCACACAAGTGTAATCATATCATACGAACTTGCTCGCACGATCTAAATACCAAAATAATACTTAGAACTATGAATTAGACGCCAAAACAATGAAATTTTTCAAAGAAGCTCAAGAATATGTAATTTTACAACCGGACGTCCGAATCACGTCAATCAAACTCCGTTTTGCACCAAATTTTGCACACAAGTCATAAATACTGAAATGAACCTATAACAATTTCCAGAACCGTAATTCGAACCCAATAGAAACAAAGTCAACCTAAGGTCAAACTTAGGATATCTATAAACCTTTAAATTACTAGTTTTCAATAAATTACGTTAGATTAAGCTAGGGACTTCCGAATTCAATTCCGTCCATACGCCCGAGTCCTAAATCATGATACGGACCTACCGGGACCATCAAAACACTGATCTGAGTCCTTTTACACAAAGCATTGACCGTAGTCTACTCAAATGAGTTTTAAAGCATGATTTTATATTTTCATCAATTCTCTCATAAAAGTTTCTTAGAAAAAGGACACGAATTGCGCATGCAAGTCAAGGAAGGCTAAACGGAGCTACTCGAGGTCTCGGAACACATAAATAAAGGGTAAAACTATAAATGACCTATCAGGTCATCACATTTCCTCCTCTAAAGCAAACGTTCGTCCTCGAACTGGTGAAAAGGTATGGATATCTACTCCACATGTCCGACTCAGACTCCCACGTGGCTGCCTCGATTGGTGGACCTCTCCAATACACTCGAACTGAAGGATAACTCTTAGACCTCAACTGCTGGACATGCCGGGCTAGAATAGCCACGAGCTCCTTCTCATAAATCAAATACTTGTCCAATTAGACTGAGCTGAAATCTAACACATGGGACAGATCATCATGATACTTCCGGAGCATGGACACATGGAACACCGTATGGACTGTTGATAAACTAGATGGCAATGCAAGCCTGTAAGCTACCTCACCCACTCTCTCAAGGATCTTAAAGGTTCCGATATACCTATGGCTCAACTTGCCCTTCTTTTCGAACATCATTACACCCTTAATGGGTGAATCTAGGAGCAATACCCTCTCTCCAACCATGAATACAACAGCACAAACTCTACGGTCAGCATAACTCTTCTGCCTACACTGAGCGGTGTGAAGTCGATCCTGAATAATCTTGACCTTATTCAAGGCATCCTTAACAAAATCGATACCCAACAACCAAGCCTCTCCCAACCCAAACCATCCCACTGGTAAACGACATCGCCTCACGTATAATGCCTCATAGGGAGCCATATGAATGCTCGACTTGTAGTTGTTTTTGTAGGCAAACTATATAAGCGGTAAGAACTGATCCCAAGAACCCCCGAAATCCATAAGGCGGGCATGAAGCATATCCTCCAATATCTGAATAGTGAGCTCGGACTGCCCGTCCGTATGGGGGTGAAATGTTGTACTCAACGCAATCCGAGTGCCTAACTCATGTTGTCGGCCCTCCAGAAGTGCGAGATGAACAATGTACCTTGATCAGAAATGATAGACACGGGTACACCGTGAAGATGGATGATCTCACAGATGTAAATCTCAGCTAGCCACTCTAAAAATTAGGTAACTTCCACTGGAATGAAATGTGCCGACTTGGTCAACCTATCCACAATGAATCATATCGCGTCGAACTTCTTCTGAGTCCGTGGGAGTCCAATAACAAAATTCATAGTGATATGCTCCCACTTCCACTCAGGAATCTCTAGCCTCTAAAGCAAACCACCAGGCCTCTGATTCTCGTACTTAACCTGCTGATAATTTAGACACCGAGCTACATATGCAACTATATCCTTATTCATCCTCCTCTACTAATAATGCTGCCACAAGTCCTGATACATCTTGGTGGCACCTGGTTGAATAGAATACCGGGAATTGTGGGCCTCCTCAAGAATCAACTCATGAAGCTCGTCCACATTATGCACACAAATAAGACCCTGCATCTGCAAAACCGCATCATCTCCAACAGTAACCTGCTTGGCACCACTGTGCCGCACCGTGTCCTTAAGGACAAGCAAATAGGGGTCATCATACTGACTCTCGCTGATGCACTCAAATAAGGAAGATCGAGAGACTGTGCAAGCTTGAACATGACTGGACTCCGAAACACCTAACCTCACGAATTGATTGGCCAAGGCCTGAACATCCGATGCAAACAGCCTCTCCCAAACTAGAATGTACGCAAGGTTGCCCATACTCACTGCCTTCCTAATCAAGGAATCGTCCACCACATTGGCCTTCCCGGGATGATACATAATAGTGATATCATAGTCTTTTAATAGCTCTAACCACCTCCTTTGCCTCATGTTGAGATCTTTTTTCTTGAACAAATACTGTAGACTCCGATGAACCGTGAATATCTCACACAACACACCATAAAGATAGTGCCTCCAAATATTCAACACATGAACAAAGGTTGTTAACTCTAAGTCATAAACATGGTAATTCTTCTCATAAACCTTCAACTGTCGCGACATGTATGCAATCACCCTGCCATCCTGCATCAATACTGCAAAGAGCCTAATACGAGAAGCATCAAAATACACCGTGTAAAATCCTGAACATGTGGGCAACACTAACACTAGCGTCGTAGTCAAAGCAGTCTTGAGCTTCTGAAAGCTCAACTCACACTCATCCGACCATCTGAATACGGCACACTTCTGGGTCAATCTAGTCAATGGGGCTGCGATAGATAAAAACCCCTCCAAGAATCGGCAATAATAACCCCTAAACCTAGGAAACTCCGGATCTCTATAGCTGAAGTAGGTCTAGGCTAGTTTTCAACTGCCTCAATCTTCTTAATATCCACTTTTATTCTCTCTGCCGATAAAACATGCCCCTAAAAGGCAACAGAGTTTAACCAAAACTCACACTTTGAAAACTTGGCATATAACTGACTATCCCTCAGAGTCTGAAGTACAATTCGAAGATGCTGGTCACGCTCATCTCGACTGCGGGAGTAGATTAGGAGATCATCAGTGAATACGGTCACAAAAGAATCCAAATAGGGCTTGAACACCCGCTTCATCAAATCCATAAATGTTGATAGGGCATTTATCAACCCAAATGACATCACTATGAACTCATAATGCCCATACCGAGTCCGGAAAGCTGTCTTAGGGACATCAAATGCCCTAATATTCAACTGATGGTAGCCAAACCTCTAATAAATCTTCGAAAATACCTTGGCACCCTGAAGCTTATCAAATAAGTCATCAATCCTCGGCAACGAAGACTTGTTCTTGATAGTGACTTTGTTCAACTGCCGATAGTCTATACACATCCTCATCGACCCATATTGTTTCTTCACGAACAACACAGGCGCACCCCAGTACGTGACACTAGGTCTAATAAATCCCTTATAAAGAAAACTTGCAACTGCTCCTTCAATTCCTTCAACTCTGGCGGGGCCATACGGTATAGTAGAATAGCAATGGGCTGAGCGCCGGGAGCCAAATCAATACAGAAGTCAATATCTCTGTCCGGTGGGATCCCCGACAGATCTATAGGAAACACCTCTGGAAACTCACTAAAAACTGCTACTGAATCCATGGAGGAACCTCCGCAGTTAAATCGCGAATATAAACCAAATAAGCTAGACAACCATTCTCGACCATACGTCGAGCCTTCACATAAGAGATATCCCTGTCGGTAAAATGGCCAGGAATCCCCATCCACTCTAATCGAGGCAACCCTGGCGTGGCTAAGGACACCGTCTTGGCGTGAAAATCCAATATGGCATGCTAAGGTGACAACTAATCCATGCCAAACATAATATCAAAATATAATATATAAAGAAGTATGAGATCAATGAAAGTATCAAGACTCCTAATAGTAATCACACACGAGCTATAAACGCGATCTATATCAATAGAATCTCCCACAGGCGTGGACACATACACAGGAGCACTCAAAGAATCACGAGGCACAACCAGATATGAAACAAAATAGGATGACATGTAGGAATAAGTAGATCCCAAATCAAATAGAACTCAAGCATTTCTATGGCAAACTGGAGCAATACATGTGATAACATTGTTAGATGACTCGGCTTCAGGCCTAGCTGGGAAAGAGTAAATTGGGGATGGGCCTTACCACTTTGACCTACGCCTCTAGGACGACCTCTATCTGGCTGGCCTCCACCTTTAACGGCCCGACCTCCACCTCTGGTTGCTTGATCCCTACCTTTAGCTGGCTAAGAGGGAGGTAGAGGAACTAGTGCTGGAATCATGGCACGATAACTCTGCTGTGGCATACCCCGCAACAATCTCAAACAGAACCTCCTGATGTGACCAGTACCTCCACACTCAAAACACCCATCCTGCTAATGTGGTTGCTAAAGCTGAAGATGACCCAAACGGGTCAGATAACCATGGATATAGCTCTAAATCGGAGGCGCACTGATAGGAGTTAATGGTGCACTATAGGCTGGCTGCCCAGAGTAAGGCACATAAGGACCACGACTCCCTGAAGCACTATGAGATACCTGAAGCGCTAATTAAAATGGCCTGAGAGGATGGCCACTACCAAAAGTACCCCTGCCTCCAGATGAGTTACCACCAAAACCACTGAAATAATGAGGCCTCTTATCAGACACCAGCCCTCTCTTCTGAGCATGATAAATCTCGATCCACCTAGAAATATCTATGGCCTTCTCGAAAGAAATATCACTTCCGATCTCCTTGGCCATCTGTAGCATGATACTGAAATTGGGTCCGTCAATAAATCTCCTCCCGCTCTCCCTCTTAGTGGGAACAAAGATAGTGGCGTGGTGATCTAGGTCCATAAATCGAGTCTCATACTAGGTAACGGTCATACTACCCTGCTGAAGACGCTCAAACTACTTGCGGTACTCCTCTCTCAGAGTGACAGGAATGAACTTCTCTTGAAATAGCTGTGAGAAATTATCCCAGGTAAGTGTAGCAGAACCAGTTGGCCTAGTCAACATATAGTCTCACCACCATCTCCTGGCAGAACTTGTCATATGAAATGCTGCAAAATCGACCTTATTGGTCTCAACTCTACTCATGTTGCGCAACACCTCGTGGCAACGTCTATTTAATCCTGTGGGTCCTTAGAAAATGTATTACTACAATGAGCAGGAAAGAGCTTGGTAAACTTATCCAACCTCAACATGGGCTCAGAAGAGATAGAGGGCCTATCATCGGTCTGTGCCGCAAACACCGGTTGAATTACCATAACTGGCGGGGCTGCTGGAGTCTGATACTGGGGAGCCACCTACTCCGGGGTGTGAGTAGCGGGAGTCTCTGCTCCTCCCCCAGCCCGAGAGATGGCTAGTGCCACCGGGAATGCACAGGTGTGGGCCACACCTCCATAAGGCCCACCAAATGGACTAGAGCATCCTGAAGCACTGGAGTGGCTATGAACCCCTCCGGGACCTGAGCTGGTCCTATGGGTATAGTCTGAACTGGAACCTTCTCCTTGTGATCAATCTGGGGCTCCACTGCGGGTGCTGTTGCTCGAGCTCTAGGCTGAGCTCTGTCTCTACCTCAGCCTCTGGTGCGACCTCGACCTCTGCCCCTGGTCGTAGCTGCCACTAGGGATCTGGCTCCTGTCCATCTACAAATGTTGTGCATGTTCTCGCCATCCGCGAGAGAACAAGAATAGAAGGGTTCAGTCATCAATGAAAGAATAAAATCGCACGACAATGAAGGATAGAAGTTAAATTATTCCTAAACTCCATAGCCTCTGGAAGATAAGTACAGACATCTCCATACCGATCCTTCAGACTCTACTAAGCTTGCTCGTGACTCATGAGAAATATTTAACCTAGTACTCTGATACCAACTTGTCACGACCCGAAATTTCAACCCTCGAAAACGTGATGGCGCCTAACGTTTCACTTGCCAGGCAAGATAACGTTAGAATACTTTTTAACCCTTTTTAACAATTCATATTAAATAACAACTCAATAATTGAAATAACTAAAATAGAATGAGGAAAATCGTAACAACAACGATATATAGATACAATCCCAGAATTGGTGTCACAAGTGCACGAGCGACTAGAATAATACAAATAATGGTCTGAATGAAAGTAAAACTGTTTGAAATGAAATAAATAGCTAGGATACGGTAGGAGGGGACTTCAGGACTTCGAACACCGAGCAATTATACCTCAAGTCGCCATCAGGCAATCAATCCGAGCAATATACTGACCACCACTAGGACCAACTCCAAAATCTACACAAGAAGTATAGAATGTAGTATGAGTACAACCGACCCCATGTACTTTGTAAGTGCCGAGCCTAACCTCGACGAAGTAGTGACGAGGCTAAGGCGGTCACTTATAATAACCTGCACGTAATATAATAATAATAACAAGAAAGGAAATGCAGAAACAGTAAGGTAGTTAACTGATGAAAATAAACTAAATCCTCGAAATCAGTAAAACCAGAAATATCGTTCCTTAGAACCTAGTATAGAAACACGAAAATCAACACAATACAACAGTGGATATAAAACACACAAGCCGTTGCGTTGCGCAACCCGATCCCGCCCTACAAACTCAATATCCTCCCTTATTACACTGTTTTAATATCAAGAATAACAAGCAAAATCCGTTATGTCATGCAACCCGATCCCACCATATAATCAGAATCAATATCATAATCATCCATTATTTCACCATATCAAAATCACATATAACATCCGTTGTGGCATGCAATCCAATCCCACCATATCAATATGAATCCTCCCTTATTCCACCCATTGCGGCGTGCAACCCGATCCATAAAAACAAATTAATAAATGAAATCAACTCAACAACTCAATTCACAAGAATTGCTACGATTACATAATATGAAAGCAAAGGCATAAAGGAACCTCGTACCAAGTCAAGGAATGCTACCAATAATACAAAGCAACAAGACAAGCCTAATACAAGACAATTAAAGTGTACAAGCAAGACAATTAAGGAAAGTAGCAATTAATCGTGGAAGCATGGGAGGAACAAACAGTTTAATACGAGAATAATAAGTGACAAGTAGCAAGTTAAGACATATGAAACAATTTAAAGCATACAATATTTAAGACATGGAATAAAATAAATAATGAAGTACGGGAAAGCATGGAAACAATTACTTTGACGGCGTATAAACATTCGTCACCTCGTATATACGCCACTACTCATGTAATTCACATAACACATAGTTCGAGGGTTCCTAATTCCCTCAAATAAAGGTTAGACCCAACACTTATCTCGCTCCGCAAGAAAATCAAAGCTCAACTGGGGCCTTTTCTCTATAATTCGCCTCCGAACCAACCGAATCAAACCAAAATCGACTTAATATAAACAAATAATGCTAGGGAAATCAATTACAATACATAAAGCTAAGATCTTTACACTTTTCCCAAAAGTTAACCCTAAGCTCGTTTGGTCAAAACCCGAGATTCGGACTAAAACCCGATTAAGCATTCACCCCCGAGCCTGATTATGTAATTTGTTTCGAAATCTGACCTCAATTCAAGGTCTAAATCCCAAATTTACAAAAATTTCTAATTCTACCCAAATCCCTAATTTCTACCGTGCAAATCCTAGATTTGATGTTGAAGTCTTATGAAATGTAATGGATAATTAAAACAAAGTAGATTAATGTCACTTACCAATGCATTTAGGAAGAAACTCTCTTGGGAAAAATTCCTCTAGGGTGTTTAGGGTTGAGAGTTTGTGAGAAACGAGTTAAATCCCAATTTTCCCTCCTTTACCCAGCAACGAATGTAGCAATTGCGATATTGTGTTCGCAATTGCGAACATCGCAAATGCGAGAAAGAGGTCACAAATACGAACCCTTCTCAGAAGGCCAGTCATTGCAAAAGCGACGTTTTGGACAAAGAAATGTGAACCCACACCCTCGAAAATGCCGACCATCCTTTCGTATATGTGAAGTATGCCAAGAAACACGCTGAGTCGCAAAAGCGACTTTGCCTTCGCAAAAGCGGCAGCTGCAAGTTCGCAAATGCAAACACTCACCTCTCAAATGCGAGATTCCCCCAATCCAGCCCATGCTCGCAAATATAAAGCCTTGTTCGCAAATGCGAGACTTACAGCAGAGCACCAAAAATAGAAGATGCATATATCAGCTATTTTCAGAGTCCAAAAATCGATCCGTAGCCTATCTGAAACTCACCCGAGCCCCTCGGGCTCCAAACCACACATGCACACAAGTGTAATAACATCATACGAACTTGTTCGCGCGATCCAAACACCAAAATAATACTTAAAACTATGAATCGTATACCAAAACAATGAAATTTTCAAAGAAGATCAAGAACATATAATTTTACAATCAGACGTCCGAAACACGACAAACAAACTCCATTTTGCACCAAATTTTGCAGACACGTCATAAATACTGAAATGAACCTATACCAAGTTCCAGAACTATAATCCGAACCTAGTAACAACAAAGTCAACCTACGGTCAAACTTAGGAATTCTTTAAACCTTTAAATTACTAGTTTTCAACAAATTACATTATATCAAGTTAGGGACTTCCGATTCGATTTCGGGCATATGCCCAAATCCCAAATCGCAATATGGACCCATCGGAACCATCAAAATACTGATCTAGGTCTGTTTGCACAAAATATTGACCATAGTCAACTCAAATGAGTTTTAAGGAACGATTTCACATTTTCATCAATTTCCTCATAAAAACTTTCTAAAAACGGACATGGTCTACGTATGCAAATAGAGAAAGGCTAAATGAAGCTATTCGAGGTCTCGAAACACAGAAATAAAGGATAAAACTATAAATGACCTATCGGGTCATCACAATTTTCCAATGAAATCAAAATTAACAAGAATAGTAGTTTCGTAATTCATGTATATTGGCTAAGCAATGCGATTGAATATAAATCTATCTAAGCGTGAATCTGTCCTATAATTCCAAAGTTCAAAAACTTGCTCTCCAATCATATCGCAGTCTTAATAAAAAACCCCATTTCAAATTTGAATTAAGATTCATAGATAGCATCTAATTTTTAGCTAAATATTCAAATAATTAAGCACTTGATATTAATAAAAAACCAAATACCAATAATCAATAATATTAATTTAAAATACGAATTACATTATTAACAATTCCATAACCCTAGAACTAAGGAGTTTAGCCGCATATAATCATGATAGGAAATCCATTACAATTCCAATAATTCATAAAACTTAAGAAAGAAAAGAGAGAAAAACACAAGATAAACCCATAAATTGTACAGTAGATCTGTCCCTACTTCTGATCAATGACGACTTTCGAGTGTTTCTCAAATGAAAATTGCTTAAATTATGAATTTCCAAAGAAAACAAACAATATTTATATATAGGTTATGTCACGACCCGGAATCCCAACTTCAGGATCATGATGACGCCTAACATCCACTTACTAGGCAAGTCGATGTGAAATAATTAATTAAACAATTTTAACAGTTAAAAACACAATAATGATATTCAAGGAGAAATAAAAGTCAGGTCTAACACAGTACTGACATAAACCATGTGATAATACCTACTCCCAGAAATTTGGAGTCACGAGCACCCGAGCAACTAGAAGTCTACAAACAAAGTCTGAAATAAATACAATTATTTCGAAAGCAATAAATAGTAAAAGCGGGAAATGGAAGGGGACTTCAAAGTCAGCAGACGCCAGCAGATCTACCTCGAGTCTCCGTATGAAATGATTCGAGCTAATGAACCTCACGCACCGCTGAGACCAATACCAGTATCTGCACAACAAGTGCAGAAGTGTATAATGAGTACAACCAGCCCAATGTACTCCATAAGCGTCGAGTCTAACCTCGACGAGGTAGTGACGAGGCTATTACAAGACACCGCGTAAATAAACCTGTACAAATGTATATAAGGCAGCAATAATAACAAAGAATTAAAATGTACTAACTGGGAGGGGACATGCGAAAAGGGGAAGATATAATAAATACAACAAGTATGAAATAACGAAATAATCAAGAAAATCACCAAAATAGGAAAATCAGTCAAATCAATGACATGAAAATGGAACGGCATCACCCTTCGTGATTTTACTCTCATCCTCACCATACAATGATATGAATATAATGGCACGACATCACCCTTCGTGCTTTTACTCTCACTCTCACCATGTAATAATAATATGAATGAAATGGAACGACATCGCCCTTCATGCTTTTACTCTCTTCCTCACCATATAATAATGATAGTATGAATTAAATGGCACGATATCACTCTTTGTGCTTTCATTCTCTTCCTCACTATGTAATAATGATAATATGAATACCAATAATAAATAATGCGGAGAATAATTTAATTTCAAATATGTTGCCATGATATCAAACTTTAATTTCCAAAAATATTCAACAACTTTGAAATACCAATATATATGAAACGAATAATCAAAGAAGTAATAATCTAACCTAAGCATGGATATCATAACTAACAGAACACTATAATACAAAGAAATGATTTTCACCCGCATGCTTTAACCCAATGACAACACATATGTACTCATAACCTCACACATACGTTTTCCCTAAACATAAAACACATAGAAAATAGACCAAGTAGTCCTAATCCCTCAAGTCAAGGTTACCTACGATAGTTACCTCACTCTGCAACCAAATAAATACACAACCACGGTTTTTCCTCTAGAATTAGCCCCAAACCGATAAAATCTAACCAAATATAGTTCAAATAAATAAAAATAATCTTTAGAAACTACCCGCGAGTGAAAAGATTCAATCTTTAATGTTATTGGAAAAATTGAACAAAAGTCAACCCCAGCCACACTTGGTCAAAGCTCGAGATTCAAGCTAAGACCCAATTACCCATTCACCCCTGAGTTCAGTCATGTGATTAGTTTCAAAATTCGACCTCAATTTGTGGTCTATCTCAATTTCTCAAAATCCTCAATTTCTACCTAAATTACTAATTTCTACCATGAAAAAGCATAAATAAAGGTTAAAATCAATGGGTGTTTATGAAAATGTAAGAAAACAAGTTAAAATCAACTAACCTATGAAGTTGAGATGAAAAACCTCTTCAGAATCGCCTATAGGCCGAGCTCAAACTTGAAAATGGTGAAAAATGAGATAAATCCCGACTTTGGGATACTTAAATCACTAGGCGTCAGGCCTCTTTCGCGTTCGCCAAGGGCCTGGCATGATCACGAAGAACAACAGCCAGAGTGGCCTTCAGATTCACGAGAAATGCTACACGTTTGCGATGGCATGTCCCCCGGGCCTTCTCTTTCGCGAGCCTAGGTTCGCGTTCACGTAGTGTACTTGAGTGCCTCCCCCTAGAATCCCATAAACCTACGCGTTCACGAGAGGATGGTCGCTTTCGCGAAGGGTAAGCCCTCCAACCCGTCGCATTCATGACCATGACATCGTCTTCGCGATGAAGAAATATACCCCAACCCCAAGTCCCCCTTCACTATTGCGAGAGTACCTTCGCGATCACGAAGTACAAAGAGTCAGACACCAGCAACCTAAAAAACCAGCAGATTTCTTCAGTCCAAAAATGATTCGTAGCCTATCCGAAACTCACCCGAGCCCCTTGGGATCTAAACCAAACATGCACACAAGTGTAATAACATCATACGAACTCGTTCACGCGATCAAATCACAAAAATAACACCTAGAACTACGAATCAGATATCAAAATGCATGAAAGTCTCAAAGAAACTCAAGTACTTTCACATTAACAACAGAACGTCTGAATCCTATCAATTCAACTTCGTTTTGCACCAAATTTTCCAGAAAAGTCTTAAATAGTAAAATGGAAATATACTAAGTTCCGGAACCAAAATCTGAACTCTGTAGCCATAAAGTCATCCTACAGTCAAACTTTAAAATTTTTTATATCTACAAATTACTAGTTTTCAACAAATCACGTTAAATCAAGTTTGGGACTTCCGAATTCAATTCCGGGCATACGCCCAAGTCCAAAACCACGATGCAAACTCACTAGGATCGTCAAAATATCGATCTGGATCCGTTCACACAAAATATTTATCATAGTCAACTCAAATCATTTTTAAGGCTAAAATTCATATTTTCTTCAATTTTTCACATAAAAACTTTCCTGAATAAGATACGGACTGTGCACGAAAATAAAAAAATACGAAATGGCACGGATCGAGGTGTCGAAACACAGAAATAAAGGCTAAAACTTAAAATGACCTATCGGATCATCACATTCGCCACCTCCAAACCAAATACATGGATTGGGGAAAAGGTAGGGATATATACTACGGATATCGAACTCGGACTCCCACGTAGATGCCTCGATCGGCTGACCTATCCACTGCACTCTAATAGAAGGATAACTCTTAGACCTTAACATCCGGATCTGTCATGATAGAATAGCCACCAGCTCCTCCTTCGTAAGTCAAATCCTTATCTAATTGGACTGAGCTGAAATCTAATACATGGGATGGATCAGCATGCTACTTCAGGAGCATGTAGGCATGGAACACTAGGTGAATTGCTGATAAGCTAGCTGGCAATGGAAGCTTGTAAGCCAACTCACCAACTCTCTCAAGAATCTCAAAGGGTCCGATATACCTAGTGTTAAACTTTCCTTTCTTCCCGACCCTTATCACACCCTTCATGGGTGAAACTCGGAGCAAAACCCTCTCTCCAACCACGAATGCAACATCACAAACTCCCCGATCGACATAACTATTTTTCCTAGACTGAGCTGTATGAAGTCGGTCCTGAATCATCTCGACCTTTTCCAAGGCATCCTGAACCAAATCGGTACAAAACAACCGAGCCTCTCCCGGCTCAATCCAACCGACTGGAGAATGACACTGCCTCCCATATAAGGCCTCATAAGGAGTCATCTGAATACTCGATTGGTAGCTTTTGTTGTAGGCAAACTCCGCAAGCGGCAAGAACTGATCCAAGAACTCCCGAAATCCATAGGGGATTGTTAGGAGATTGGAGGGTATGCTAACTCGAGAGAGAGAGGAGAGAGAGGCCAAGAGGTCTCGAGAGTCTGGAATTTATAGTGGTACTCGTGCCCCAGCGGCATCTCATCATGGTAGGGGCTATGTGAGTCTCCCTGTTCATTCAACACTTCCATCCGCCAGCGGAATTCTGACCCCTCTTATGTCCCAGGATCCTTATTATGCACTATCATTGTCTAGTGCATCTCCTGCATGGGGTGCTTTCAGCGGTTAGTCCAGTCGACCTGGACCAAGCCATCCACATTAGCCACACCCTCCGAGAGCTTGTTCTGAGTGTGGCGACACTTGCCATATGATGAGGGATTGCCCCAGACTTAAGAGGGGTGCACCTCCACACACTACTCAGGCACTGCATGCTCCACCAGGTCCCTATGCTATGATTACAACACCATCTACTACTCCCCCTGCTCAGCCAGCTCGACCTGGAGGTCAGGAAGGTAGAGATCTCCCTAGAGGGGGAGACCAGACTAGATATTATGCTCTTCCTACTCGTCCTGAGGTAGTCGCATCCGACTCTGTCATTACAGGTATTGTTTCGGTTTTCATAGAGATGCATCAGTCTTATTTGATCCAGGCTCCACTTATTCCAATGTCTCATCTTATTTTGCTCCGTATTTGGGCATATCATGTGATTCTTTGATTTCTCCTGTTTATGTGTCAACACTTGTGGGAGATTCTGTTATTGTTGACAGTGTGTATCGGTCATGTTTGGTTGTCCTTAGTGGTTTTGAGACCAGAGCCGATTTATTATTGCTCAGTATGGTAGATTTTGATATTTATTTGGGCATGGACTGGTTGTCGCCCCATTATGCTATTCTTAATTGTCACACCAAGCCCGTGACTCTAGCTATGCCAGGATTACCAATGTTAGAGTGGAGAGGTACCTTAGATTATACTCCCAATAGAGTTATTTCATTTCTAAAGGCTCAACGAATGGTTGAGGAGGGGTGTGACGCGTATCTAGCTTATGTGAGAGATGTCAGTATTGATACCCCTATATTTAAGTTAGTTCCGGTAGTAAGGGATTATCCATATGTATTTCCAGCAGATCTTACGGGTATGCCGCCTGAGAGGGATATTGACTTCGGTATTGATTTGTTGCCGGGCACTCAGCCCATCTCTATTAATCTATATCGTATGGCTCCTCCTGAGTTTAAGAAGTTGAAGGAACATTTATAAGAATTACTTGATAAGGGCTTTATTTTGACCAGTGTGTCATGACGAGCTAATAACACAATACTAAAATTATGCTCGCTAGTCGAATATAGTATAGAGAATTATCGTATCCACAGGGATTGGAGTTAACATTGTTTTCATAGCTTCTAGTTTTAATTTCTATCCAAGATGATCAACACTTTAGAGTTGCATGATTTAAAACTAAAATTTATTAAAAGTCTAAACTATTGGCTAATGACAATCGCAACAAGAGTAAGCAAGAAGATATCAAAGGGAGAAAATAGGGGTTGATTGGATAGGTGTAAGATATTTGTTTGGCAATTAACTCTAGTTTATTCACTTCTAAGGTTCAAGTGAGTCTCTCAAATTCACTCAATTCTAGTCAGCCGTTTAGTCGAAACTCCTCTCTCCATTAAGTTCAACCTCGAAATATGAACTACGTTAAGCTCAGTGAAAATATGCAGGAATTTGTAGTGGAATAGTCTTTAGTAGAACCTCTTTCGATTATCCTCCTAACTAGGTCTAAATATTAATTCAATTAGACTCTTTCGATTACAAATAAGAATCAATGGATTCAACCAACAAGATAATGCAAAACATCACAAATTATGCCTATTTCAATTACATAAACTTGTGAATATATATGCAGTAATAAAAATACCCAAAACGATTCAATACATAAAACTAGAGTTAATATCTATAAACAATTCTCAAAACACCAAGTCCATCAATCCCTAAGAAAGCATTACTCCGTGGATATGGAGAAATTCATCACAATTAAATTTAAGTTAAAGAAAAACATAAAACATCCAAACCCTTGTCTTGAGCGAAGGTGAATGGTGAAATCCTTGTGCTCTTGCTTCTCCCTCTTCTCCTTAGCTTCCGTAGGTCTAAATTATGCCAAAAGTCTTCAAAATACCATTTTTTCATATATATATACCAAGTAGGGTCGGGCCAAAACAAATATACTTTCTCCTACGCGAAATAGGACACTTTTCCGGAGTTGGACATGCGCGGCCGCGCACCTGGCCGCTCACTTTTCACCATGTTCTGCCGTATATGCACGGTCAGTACGCGGCCGCGCACTGGCTACGCACTTCTCACCCTATTCTGTTGGGAATTTGAAAAGCATGTACCACATTAACGTTGTTGCCCTTTGAATTATCTGTCCAACAATATACTGTGTAGCCCAAATTGAGTTCCGAGTGAAATGTTTTGTGCATTTTACTAGATACTGCGCAGTATGTCTGCTCGATTCTTCGTTCATTCTAACCTATCATCCGTTGATCCCCGAACATGATTCCGTCTTAATTCCTTGGGCTTTTACTCAGGCTTCAAAGTTCAAAATAATTTGAGTTCATTCCATAACATCTACATAGCTCAGAATCACTTCTACAAGGTATAAAACAGACAATTAGTGCAAAACACTAGCGATTAAAGCTCAAACTCAACTAAAGTGCAGTAAATTGGAATGTAATAATAGACTAAAACATGAGATTATAGCCGACCATCAACACCCCATACTTACACCATTGCTCCTCCTCGAGCAATTAAACTACACTTTATATAGACACAACCTTACTAAGCAACTCTCCTAACTCATCACACCAAGAATATTTAAAATAGACTATGCACAATAGTGTAACATCTTCACCTCAAGAATTGACTCATAAGTACCACGCATTATTCACAACTTACTCACTTACTCTAACATAGAGGTCAAGAATTACCTTTGCTTCATGAATCAAGTGCCCTCACACAACAAAAGAGAGTAGTTCCACAAACAATAAAATTCTAGAACAATGAGGAACTCAAGATAGAAAAACTTCACTCACTCTCAGAAACGACATTCATGTGCCACATCAAGAGTTACCACTTACCAATGAATCTCGTTCACAATAATACAACTATTTTTTTTTCAATTCAAGTGGCTCTTATTTTTTTCAATTCATTGCACCTTTCTCCTTATTTCAATAGTTCCACTCAAAAGCCAAACCAACCACCCCACACTTCAACGTTTACAAAGTTTATAATAATTTCAAGTGCTCACGAGAGGTAATTGGTTCAATTAGATGATCAACTCAAACAGCTGGGTAAAGCTTGTAATGTGGTTGTCAAAGAAATAGTATTACAAGATCAATGGGGTTAACTATGATTACATAACAATTTGGTGGGTAAAACATATAACTAGTTCAATAAAGAAACGCCTATTTTACTTCCTAGACTGAACAAAACTACCATTTCACTTAGTAAACACACAGGGCAAGTTCTAGATAACACATGCAATGTACATAATCATACAAACCTCATACACACATGGCACATAAATCACTCAGGGTTGGACTCATCAAGACACTCTAGTCAAAGCAGTTAAGAAAAGTTAAGATCATACAGTTTAAGGTACTTATACAAGAGTAAAAAACTATGCCTAAGCGTCACAACTAAAGCACTTACTATTCTCAGGACATAATAAAGTCAAGAGACATTGCCTCCATTTCAAATGACAACACAAGGTTTCCTACACCTAACAAAAAAAACTAATTACACCCGGTTCAAACAAAACCCTTGAAAAAGAACTGTGGTACAAAACAAATCAATGGGGAATTGATACACTACCTACAAAAGAAAATCTTTTTGGTTTTTTTCTTTCGACTTTAATCCCTCAAGAAACCCGTCGAAAAATATCCATCATCGGAAAAAATCAAAAATTTTAATATTTTTATGTTTTCTTTTTTCAAGTTTTTTCTACTACTCAAACTAACAAAAGCAAAAACAATCAAGATAATTAAATCAAAACCTAAGACTAATCTACATACAACATACAAATATCCCCCACCCCATTCTTTCATTTGTGGCATGTCCCCATGACACACAATTAAAAAGTATAAGGTAGAGGAAACTTCTCTGAATCTCTAGTCGGGGTCTGAATAAAAGTCGAGCTCCATTCCATGCGCCCGTACTAATGCACACATCCATGCAGACAACTTATTCTCAGCCTTCTTGGGGTACAACCCACACTTATCGTTTTCACTAACAACAACCTTCTCTTTCACACCCTTCACCTTCCACTCAACACTTGCAGTTGGCTTCTTCTTTTTCACTCCAGTTGCTACATTCATCTCGAAAGTCATAGTCTTCTCACCCACTCTAAGCATGAGTTTTATATCATGTATATCCAGTATAGTTCTACCCGTTGCTAAATATGGTCTTCCTAGGATGAGAGGGACCTCCTTGTTCTCCTTCATATTCACCACTATAAAATCTACAAGAAATACGAACTTATCCACCCGCACCAAAACATCTTCTACTATCCCTTCGAGTGTTATTGTCGTTTGATCTGCCAGCTGCAAATATATTGGCACCAACCTTATCTATCCAATCTTCTTCTCCAGTTTCCTGTAAATAGACAATGATATTAGATTAATTAAGGCACCGAAAACACATAAAGACTTATCAAAATTTAGAGTGCCTAAAGAGCAAGGTATAGTAAAACTCCTGGATCTCCACACTTTTGTGGGAGTTTATTTTGCAAGATAGCACTGCAATGCTATGTAAGTTTGAACACTGCGGTCTCTTCTATATTACTCTTCTTTGTAAGGATCTCCTTCAAGAACTTTTCATAAGCTAGCATATGTGAGAGAACTTCAGTGAATGGCAGGTTTACATTAACCTGTCTCAGCATATCTAAAGATTTCTCAAACTGCTTGTCCATCTTTTCTCTATAGAGCTTTTGGGGAAAATGTAGAGCAGGCATGTCCTTGCTCACATCTTCAGATTCCTCCCTTCTTGAAGTTTCCTCCTTCTTCTTTTTCTCTACTCCCTTCTTACCTTTCTTATTTTCAGTCTTTTTATCATCTTCAATTTTCAGCTCCTTCTTACTTTCTTTTTCAGGCGCAACTTCTATGTGAAATGGAGTGAGATCCTTCAACACTTGTCCTCTTCTCATGGTCATAACATTTACCATTTCTTTGGGATTCTTTTCAGTGTCAGCTGACAGAGTACTTGGGATTCTCTTAGATAATATAGTTGTAATTTGTCCCACTTGTCTCTCCAAGGTATGCAAACTTGTCCCAAGTTCCTTGATAGCTGCACCATGAGCATCTAATCTTTCATCAGTCTTGACAATGAAGGATTTCATTAGATCTTCTAATCCATACTGAATTGGCTATTGAGGCTGAAACTGCGGCCCCTGTTGATTCACAAAACTAGGAGCTCCTTGTACCCCCGGGGTGAACTCCATGAACAATCGGGGTGCTTCTGGCCCATTGCATTGAAATTGTAATTATCCACAGCATTAACTTCCTCCATTTAATCTTGGCACTCATGAGTAGGGAGTCCTATTCCACATATGTCACATGCTACATGAGGCTCATTATGTATTAAAGCTGCTTCCTTATTTCCTTTGCCATGTCATCAAGCTATACCTGCACCGATGTGTTAGTATCAACTTGGTGAACACTAGTTGATCTTCTTCTTTCAGCAATCTCTGAGGGCCACTGATTTGCATCTTCAGATAACTCATCTAGAATAGTGACTATCTCCTCAGGAGTCTTCTTCAATAACGGACCTCCTGCTACATTGCTCAATGTTCTGCGTAAAGTCGGTGTCAAACCATCCCAAAAGTCCTGGAATTGCATCAAGAGTTCAATTCCACTGTGTTGACACTTTCGCACAATCTCTTTCAACCTCTACCATGCTTCAAACACAGTCTCGGCCTCATTCTGGCTGAAGTTATGGATTTCTCTTCTAAACTTGCATGTTTTAGCTGAAGAGAAATATTTAGCAAGAAACTTTGAGGTCATCTCCTCCCATGTTCTAATTTATCCCTGGGGCAAGCTTCGAAGCCAATGCTTTGCATAATATTTCAGAGTGAAGGAGAATGTCCTTAAGTACACTGCATCTTGGGACACACCATTGTATTGAAAGGTGTTCATGATCTCCTCGAAATTATTGGTTGCAACTGGAGGTAGTCTCACACTTGATAAACCTTGGTTGTAGACCGGTCTAGCATAATCACCAAGTGGTCTCCATTGGCCGAGAGCTACGTTTCTGAACTGGTCTGCACCCACGGGCTGATTCTGAGCTATTCTTCGAGCTCTCTCATCCTCATAAGCAATTTGTGCATCTCCGAGCGCTGCTTCTTTAGCATCTCTTGCAGCTTTCTCTCTGAGTTGGGCTACCTCTCTCACAGCCAAATCAACATTATCATCATCTCCTACCATTTTGTCTTTGGTTGAGGATTGCCCAACCGTTTCTATATTCTCGAAGAGATTTCTTTCCTTCCTCAACTGTTGCAGATGTTTCTCGATTTCTGGTTCGTATGGTTGCAATTCCTTCCCAGAAAATCGGGTCATGTACCAATCTAACATGTATCTTGCGCATAGTCAAAGAACACCCAAATATAAAAAGAGAAAAATAAAATAATTTATAAATAAAAAAAATTCCTGAATTAGCACGACAAACTATTTCAAACACTATTGATTGCCAATCCCCAACAACAATGCCAAATTTTGACGAGCTAAAAATACAACACTAAAATTATGCTCGCTAGTCGAATATAGTATAAAAAATTATCGTATTCACATGGATTAGAGTTAAACAGTGTTTTCATAGCTTCTAGTTTTAATTGCTATCCAAGATAATCAACACTTTAGAGTTGTATGATTTAAAACTAAAATTTACTAAAAGTCTAAACTATTGGCTAATGACAATCGCAACAAGAATAAGCAAGAATATATCAAAGGGAGAAAATAGGGTTTGATTGAATAGGTGTAAGATACTTGTTTGGGAATTAACTCTAGTTTATTCACTTCTAAGGTTCAAGTGAGTCTCTCGAATTCACTCAATTCCAGTCAACCGTTCAGTAGAAACTCCTCTCTCGATTAAGTCTCAACCTCACGATATGAACTAAGTTAAGCTCGCTGAAAATATGCAGGAATTCATAGAGGAATAGTCTTTAGGAGAACCTCTTTCGATTATCCTCCTAACTATGTCTAAACATTAATTCAACTAGCCTCTTTCGATTACTAATAAGAATCAACGGATTTAACCAACAAGATAATGCAAAACATCACAAAGCATGCCTCTTTCGATTACATTAACATGTGAATATATATGCAATAATAAAAATACCCCAAATGATTCAATACATAAAACTAGAGTAAATATCTACAAACAATTCTCAATACACCAAATCCATCAATGCCTAAGGAAGAATAACTCCATATATATGGAGAAATTCATCACAATTAACTTTAAGTCATAGGAAAACATAAAACATCCAAACCTTTGTCTTGAGTAAGGATGAGTGGTGAAATATTTGGGCTCTTGCTTCTCCCTCTTATCCTTAGCTTCCTTAGGTCTAAATTATGTCAAAAGTCCTCAAAATACTATTTTTCCATGTATATATACCAAGTAAGGTCGGACCCAAATAAATATACTTTCTCCTTCGCGAAACAAGACACTTTTTCTGGAGTTGGATGTGCGCGGACGCGCACTTGGAAGTGTGCCCGTGCACCTGGTCGCGCCCTTTTCATACTGTTCTGTCCCATATGAGCGGTCAGTGTGCGCCCGTGCCCTTGCCATGCACTTTTTACCCTGTTCTGTTGGGAATGTGAAAAACGTAACACATGACAGTTGTAGCCCTTTGAATTATCTTTCAAAAAATATATTGTGGGGCCCAAACTAAGTTCTGCGTGAAACATTATGTGCATTTTACTAGATACTGCGCAGTATGCCTGCTCGATTCTTCGTTCGTTCTAATCTATCATCCGTTGATCCCCGAACACGATCCCGTCTTAATTCCTTGGGCTTTTACTCAGACTTCGAAGCTCCAAATCACTTGAATTCATTCCATAACATCTACATTGCTCAGAATCACTCCTACAAGGTATAAAACACACAATTAGTGCAAAACACTAGCGATTAAAGCTCAAACTCAACTAAAGTGCACTGAATTAGAATGTAATAAGCGACTAAAACATGAGCTTATAGCCTACCATCAACACCCCACACTTAAACCATTGCTCGTCCTCGAGCAATCAAACCACACTTTATATCGACACAACCTTACTATGCAACTCTCCTAACTCATCACACCAAGAATATTTAAAATAGACTAAGCACAATAGTGTAATATCTTCACCTCAAGAATTGACTCACAAGCACCACGCATTATTCACAACTTACTCAGTTACTCTAACCTAGAGGTCACGAATTACTTTTTCTTCATGAATCAAGTGTCCTCACACAACAAAAGAGCGTAGTTCCACAAAGAATAAAATTCAAGAACAATGGGAACTCATGATAGGAAGAATTCACTTACTCTCGAAAATGACATTCATGTGCCACATCAAGAGTTACCCCTTATCAATGAATCTCGTTCACAACAATACAACTATTTTTTTATTTTTCTTTTTCAATTCAAGTGGCTCTTATTTTTTTCAATTCATTGCACCTTTCTTCTTATTTAAATAGTTCCACTCAAAAGCTAAACCAACCACCCCACACTTCAACTTTTACAAAGTTTATAATAATTTCAAGTGCTCACGAGAGGTTATTGGTTCAAATAGATGATCAATTCAAATAACTAGGTATGGCTTGTAATGTGGTTGCCAAAGAAATAGGATTACATGCTCAATGGGGTTAACTACGATTACATAACAATTTGCTGGGTAAAATATATAGCTGGTTTGACAAAGAAATGCCTATATCACTTCCTAGAATGATCAAAACTACCATTTCGCTTTGTAGACACACGGAACAAGTTCTAGACAACAAATGAAATGCACAAAATCATACAAACCTCACAAATATAACTCACTCAGGGGTATTACCGCCAATTTGTAAAGCGTTTCTCATCTATCGCAACACTTATAACTAGGCTAACCTAAAAGGGTGCTCCATTCAGGTGGACACAGGAGTGTGAGGAGAGCTTTCAAAAGCTCAAGACCGTGTTGACTACGGCCCCAGTATTGGTAATGCCTACAAGTTCGGGGTCTTATACTGTATATTGTGATGCGTTGCGGATTGGTCTCGACATGGTGTTAATGCAAGACGATAGGGTGATTTCCTACGCGTCTAGAAAGTTGGAGGTGCATGAAAAGAACTATCTCGTCCACTACCTTGAGTTAGCAGCTATTGTTCATGCCTTGATAATTTGGAGACACTATTTATATGGTGTTCCTTGTGAGATCTACACCGATCACTGGTGTTTGCAGCATCTGTTCAAACAAAAGAATCTTAACTTGCGTCAGCGGAGGTCGTTGGAGATGCTTAAGGATTATGATATCACTATTCTATACCATCCCGGTAAGGCCAATGTGGTGGACGATTCCTTGAGTCGCAGGGCGAAGAGTTTGGGAAGATTAGCATATCTACCAGCAGCAGAGAGGCCATTGGCATTGGATATTCAAGCCTTAGGCAACCAGTTTGTTAGATTGGATATTTCTGAGCCGAGTCAAGTTATGGCTTGTGTGGTCTCTCAACCTTCACTTTATGATCGTATCAGGGAGCGTCAATATGATGACCCCCATCTTCTTGTCCTTAGGGACACAGTTCAGCACGGTGAGGCTAAGGAGGTCACTATTGGAGAAGATGGTTCTTTGAGGATGCACAGCAGGCTGTGTGTGCCCAATGTAGATGGTTTGCATGATTTGATTCTCCAGGAGGCTCACAGTTTGTGGTACTCCATTCACCTGGGTGCCGCGAAGATGTATCAGGACTTGAGGCAGCATTATTGGTGGTGGAGAATGAAGAAGGACATAGTGAAGTATGTTGCTCGTTGTCTAAATTGCCAGCAAGTGAAGTATGAGCATCAACGACCAGGTGGATTGCTTCAGAAGCTAGAGATTCCAGAGTGGAAATATGAGCGAATCACTATGGATTTTGTTTTTGGGCTCCCAGGGATTCAGAGGAAGTTCGATGCAATTTGGGTGATTGTGGATAGGTTGACCAAGTCGGCTTATTTTATTCCAGTAATGACTACTTATTCTTCCGAGCAACTGGTTCGAGTTTATATCTACGAGATTGTCAGACTTCATGACGTGCCGGTATGTATCATCTCTGACTGGGGTACGCAAATTACATCACGGTTCTAGAGGTTCGTACAACATGATTTGGGTACTCAGGTTGAGTTAAGCATGACATTTCACCCTCAGATGGACGGACAGTCCGAGTGCACTATTTAGATACTGGAGGATATGCTCCATGCATGTATGATGGAGTTCGGGGGTTCTTGGGATCAGTTCTTTCCACTTGCAGAGTTTGCTTACAACAAAAGTTATCAGTCAGGCATTCAGATGGACCCATATGAGGCTTTCTATGGTAAATGGTGTCGATGTCCAGTGGGTTGGTTCGAGACGGGTGAGGCTAGGCTTTTGGGTACAGACTTGGTTCAGGATGCTTTGGAGAAGGTTAAGGTGATTTAGGATCGACTTCATACACCCCAGTCCAGACAGAAGAGTTATGCGGATCAGAAGGTTCGCGATGTGGCATTAATTGTTGGAGAGCCGGTCCTGCTCCGAGTGTCACCCATGAAGGGTGTTATGAGGTTCGGGATGAAGGGCAAGCCGAGCCCAAGGTGTATTGGCCCGTTCGAGGTACTGCGGCGAGTTGGGGAGGTTGCTTATGAGATTGCTTTACTCCCAGCCTAGCAGGAGATCATCTATTATTTCATGTTTCTATGCTCCGGAAGTATCACGACGATCCATCTCATGTGTTGGATTTCAGCTTAGTCCAGTTGGACAACGATTTATCTTATGTTGGGGAGCCGGTAGCTATTTTGGACAGGCAGGTTCGAAAGTTGAGGTCAAAGAACATTGCTTCAGTAAAGGATCAGCTGGTCAAGAATGAGACTTGGGAGACCGAGCATGATATGTACAACCATTATCCTCATATTTTCACCACTTCAGGTATGTCTCTATAGTCGTTCGAGGACGAACGATATTTTTAAGTGGGGGAGGATGTAACAACACGCCAGTCATTTTGAGAGTATAATCCCCGATCCCCTATTTATTGTTTCCCCTATTTCATTTTATGCTTATGTGATTTGTCGGGAGGTTTTGTTTTAATTATGGAGCGAAATGGGACAATCCCTAAAATAGAAGCTTAAGTTCTAGGATTTTGAACGTAGTTGGAATTATGTGAAGAAGACTCTGGAATGGCGTTTCGCCGGTTCCGTTAGCTCCGTTGGGTGATTTTGGACTTAGAAGCATGTCCAGATTGTGATTTGGAGGTCCGTAGCTGAATTAGGCTTGAAATGGCGAAAGTTGAATTTTTGGGAAGTTTGACCGGGAGTGGACTTTTTGATATCGGGGTCGGATTTTGATTTCGGAAGTTGGAGTAGGTCTGTAATGTCTATTATGACTTGTGTGCAAAAGTTAAGGTCAATCGGACGTGATTTGATAGGTTTCGACATCAGTTGTAAATGTTTGAAGTTTTTATGTTCATTAAGCTTGAATTTGGGTGTGATTCATGTTTTTAGCATTGTTTGATGCGATTTGACGGCTAGACTAAGTTTGTATGATGTTTTATAACTTACTGGTATATTTGGTGGAGGTCCATGGGGCCTCGGGTAGATTCCGGGTGGTTAACGGACTATAATTGGACTTATGAGGATTGCTGAAGCTGGCTATCATCTGGTGTAATCGCACATGCAAATCCTCCATCGCAAGTGCGAGCTTGTAAAAGGGAGCTATGGGGCGCAAGTGCGGTCTGGAAGGAAAAGGCTAGAGATCGCAGGTGCGATGTGGAGACCTTAGAAGCGGAAGGCCAGAAAGGCTGTTAATTATAGAAGCAGAGTGCAGGTGCGACCCTTTTGCTCGTAGAAGCGGGATTTTGTATTTAAGTAAAGTCCGCACCTATGATGGTTTTTCCACAGTAGCGGAGCCGCAGAAGCGAAATCGCTGGGCATAAAAGGGAAAATTTCGAGGGTTTGATCCCATTTTCATTTTGGGACTTTGAAAGCTCGGATTAAGGCAAAATATTGAGGGATTGCAGAGGAAGCATTTGGGTAATGATACCTGACTCGTTTTGGATTATATTCCACTAATCTATCATTAATTTCATATTCTAACTAAGGTTTTAGGTTGAGAAATTTGGGGGCAAAAGTTGTAAAGGTAAATCAAATTTTGGGATTTGGATTGAGCTTTTTGTATCGAATTTGAGTAATTTTGGTATGGGTGAACTCATGGTGGAATGGGTGTTCATACTTTGTGACTTTTACCCTAATCCGAGACGTGGGCCCGGGTCGAATATTTGGGGCGAATTTATAATTTCTTGCCAAAGTCTTTATTTCATTAACTAGATTAGTTTCTTATATTTATATTTATGGTATGCAATTGCTTTTGGCTAGATTTGGGCCATTCGGACTCGGAAAGTCGAGGAAAAGGCATCCTTATTGATTGATTGAGCTTGGCTCGAGTTAAATGGCTTGCCTAACCTTGTGTGGGGGAAATCCCCTTAGGATTTGATACTATTGTAAAAATTATGTGATATGTGAATGTCGTGTACGCGAGGTGACGAGTGCGTACACAGGCTAATTGTTGAAATCCAGTTTTTATTGAACAATACTAGTTATATGTAAATGAGTCATCCCATCATGTGTAGTTATCCTGTTTAGCCTAATATCGCATGTCTACGTGTCTTGAATGCTTATTCGAAATTTGTGAAGCATGCTTAGTTGAATTCCTATTTTTCCTTGATTTGTATAAGTCTAAAACTGTAGGATGCTTGCTATTAATTGTTGTTTCCGTCGGTTTCGAGCTGTGTGCTTACTTTTAGGACTACTAGGCGGTACCTTGGGAGATCCCCTGTTGCATATTTACTTTTGTGACAACGAGAAAATACCTCGAGAGATCCCCTGTTGCATATTTACTTTTGGGACTACGAGGTGGTACCTCGAGAGATCCCCTGCTGCATATTGACTTTTGGCAATATGAGGCGGTCCCTCGGGAGTGCCCCCTGCTGTTTTCCCCTTATTTTCTGTGTAGCTTCATTTTCTATATTCCTCATTGTTAAATTCTCAGTATTTCATTATATTTCTATATCCTCTGCTCTATTTATGATTTCCAGTAAGGCCCTAACCTGACCTCGTCACTACTCTACCGAGGTTAGGCTTGGCACTTACTAGGTACCGTTATGGTGTACTCATGATACTCTTCTGCACATGTTTTGTGTGCAGACCCAAGTACCTCCTACCAGCCCGACTATTAGTTGAGAGTACTTGTTGCTGCTTCGGAGACTTTAAGATATATCTGCCAGCGTCCGCAGACCTCAGAGTCCCCCTCTATCCTTTATGTTGTTCCTCATTTATTTTTTTTCTAGTTACTGATGTATAGAGACAGTTAGAACATTTCCTTAGAGCTTATGACTACCGGGTTTTGGGAATTGTTTATACTCGAGTGTTGGCTTACTTGTACATGCCGAGCGACAGTTTTCAATTATATGGTTATCTGTTGAAGTGTAGTTGTTAAATTATGTTTTCAATTCAATTATTCTGCAATTATTAGGCTTACCTAGTCGTAGATACTAGGTGCCATCACGACATCTTACGGAGGGAGATTTGGGTCGTGACAGTAATCGGGTTTTGGTCCAAATCTCGAATTTTGACCAAGTGGGCCCGGGGTTGACTTTTTTCATAATATTAAAGATTGAATCTTTTTCACTCCTGTGTAGTTTTTAAAGCTTATTTTGAAGTATTTGAACTATATTTGGTTAGATTTGATCGGTTTGGAGGATAATTCTAGAGGAAACATCGCGGTTATGTATTGATTTGGTTGCGGAGTGAGGTAAGTATCGTGGTTAACCTTAACTTGAGGAATTAGGACTTGTTGGTCTATTTGCTATGTGTTCTATGTGTGGGGACAACGTATATGTGAGGTGACGAGTACCTATGTGTTTTCATTGGATTAAAACATGCAGGTGAGATTGTTTCTTTGTATTATATTGTTCTGTTAGTTATGATATCCATGCTTAGGTTAGATTATTACTTCTTTGATTATTCGTTTCATATTTATTGCTATTTCAAAGTTGTTGAATATTTTTTGGAAATTAAAGTTTGATATCATGGCAACATATTTGAAGTTCAATTATTCTCCGCATTGTTTATTAGTCGAATTCATATTATCATTATTACATAGCGAGGAAGATAATAACATCACAAAGAGTGATGTCGTGCCATTTAATTCATATTATCATTATTACATGGTGAGGAAGAGAGTAAAAGCACGAAGGGTGATGTCGTGCTATTTCATTCATATTATTATTACATGGTGAGGGCGAGAGGAAAAGCACGAAGGGTGATGTCGTGCCATTATATTCATATCACTGCATGGTGAGGACGTGAGTAAAAACACAAAGGGTGATGCCGTTCCATTTTTATATCATTGATTTGACTGATTTACCGGTTTTGGTGATTTTCTTGATTATTTCGTGATTTCATACTTGTTGTATTTATTATATCTTCCCCTTTGCGCATGTCCCCTCCTAGTTAGTACGTTATCATTATTTGTTATTATTGTTGCCTTATATACACTTGTACATGTTATTTACGTAGGTGTCTTGTCGTAGCCTCGTCACTAACTCCTCGAGGTTAGGCTCGAGACTTATGGAGTACATTAGGTTAGTTGTACTCATGCTACACTTCTATATTTATTGTACAGATACAGGTATTGGTCCTAGTGGTGAGTGAGTTACGTCATCTCAGATCATTTCATACGAAGACTCGAGGTAGACCTACTAGCATCCACAGACTTTGAAGTCCCTTTCCATTTTCCATTTTTACTGTTTATTTCTTTCGAAATAGTTGTATTTATTTTAGACCTTATTTGTAGACTTCTAGTTGTATTTATGGCGTAGGTTTTATCACGTGGTTTATGTTAGTATTGTGTTAGACCTGGCTTTTATTTCTCGTTGAATATCATGATTGTATTTTAAAATGTTAAAATTGGTTAATTAATTATTTCACGTCGGCTTGCCTAACAAATTGATGTTAGGTGCCATCACGACCCCGAGGTTGGGATTCCGGGTCGTGATAAGTTGGTATTAGAGCACTAGATTGCTTAGTTGTCAAGAGTCATGAGAAAGTTTAGTAGAGTGTGGAGGATCGGTACAGAGACATCTGTACTTATTTCTAGAGGCTGTGGAGTTTTAGGAAAAGTTTCACTTTTTTCTTTCCCTATTGTGTGATTGCATTCTATCATTGATGTTTGAATCATTCCATTCTTTTTCTTTCATAGATGGTGAGAAAACACACAACATCTTCAACCGGATAGAAGCCGGAGCCCCTTGTTGCAGCTACTACCAGAGGTAGAGGCCGAGGTCGAGCCAGAGGCCAAGGCATGGGAAAGGCTCAGCATAGAGTTCGAGTAGCAGCACCCACAGTGGAGCCTAAGATTGAGCATGGGGAGCATATCCCATATTTGGTTGTACTAGTTCAACCAGCTCAGGTTCCGGAGGGATTTATAGTTACTCCCGTGGTTCAGGAAACTTTTGTCTGTTTAGTGGGCCCTATGGAGAGTGTGGCCCAGACTGGTGCATTTTCGGTGGCATTAGCTGTCTCATAGGCTGGGGGAGGAGCATAAAGTCCCACTACTCACACTCCGGAGCAGATGGCTCCCATATATTAGATTCCGACAGTCCAGCCAGTTGGGGTAGTTTAGTCGGTTGTTGCTGCACAGACCGGGGAGATGCCCCCAATGTTTACTAAGGGATTGATGAGATTAGACAAGTTCACAAAGCTCTTCCCTATTCACTTTAGTGGTGCACCTTATGAGGACCCACAAGATTACTTGGACTATTGCCATGAGGTGTTGCACAACATGGGTATTGTTGAGACCAATAGGGTCAACTTTGCAGTGTTCTAGCTGACCGGTTCTGCCAAGAGATGGTGGAGACATTATATGTTGACCAGATCATCTAGTTTACCTTCACTTACTTGGGATCCGTTTTAGAAAATAATTCTAGAGAAGTTTATTCCTTTCACTCTGAGATAGGAGTATCGCAGGCAGTTTGAGCGCCTTCAGCACGGTAGCATGAGTATTACCTAGTATGAGACCCGATTTGTGGACCTAGCTCGCCATGTAGTTATTTTGTTCCCTATTGAGAGGGAGAGTGGGAGAAGATTCATTGATGGACTCACTTTTTGTATTAGGCTATAGATGGCCAGCGAAACCAGAGATGATATTTCTTCTCATAGGGCCGTAAAGATTGCTAGAAGGATTGAGATGGTTCATGGTCAGGAAAGGGTGTCGGTATCTTATAAGAGGCCTTGTCATTACGTGGTTTTATTGGTGCCTCACATGGAGGCAGGGGTACATTTGGTAGAGTCCATCCTCCTAGTCCATTTCAGTTATCCCACGGTGCTTTGGGTAGTCGTGGTCCTTATGTACCTCATCTTGAGCAGCTAGCCTACTGTAACGAACTGACCGGTTGTTTTGTGTATTTGCAGTTTGCTCGGTAGTTTGAGGGTATGAGTAGATCCGTATGATATATTATGACCTGTGTGAATCATCGGTTTGGTTTTCAGTTTATTCGGAATCGATTTGGAAGAATGAAGTTTCATGATTTAAGCTTTAAGTTGGAATAGTTGACCAAGTTTGACTTTTTAGTATTTGACCTCGGATTGAGTTTTGATGGTTCTGTTAGGCCCGTATGGTGATTTTAGACTCGGGCATATGCCCCGATTTGCATTTGGACGTTTCTAGAAGGTTTCGGCTCAAATCTGCGAAAGTTGGAAATTTGAAGGTTTGGAAAGTTTATAAGTTTGACCGAGAGTTGACTTTGAGGATATCGGATTCGGATTGTCATTCTGTGAATTTTAATAGCTTCATTAGTTCATTTGGTACCCGTGTCCAAAATGTGAGTCCATTCCGAATTCATTGGATGTGTTTCGGCGTGAGTTTTGGAAGTTGAAAGTTGAAAGTTCATTTAAGTTCGAATTGAGGTGCGATTCATCATTTCGATGTGATTATGTGTGATTTCATGCCTCGATTATGCCCGTGTTATGTTATGGGACTTATTGGTATATTCGGACAGGGTCCCTAGGGGCTCGGGTGAGTTTCGGATAGGTTTGGGTTGTGTTGCGCTCATATTTTATGTCTCGACGTTGTTTCTTCAAGCATAAATAGTACCATATTAAGAAAATGAGCTCCAATTTCTATTTTGATTGAAGCATTAGATTCGTATCGTAATTTTGGAACCATAGCAACTGGAATCATTAAGTTTCGACAATGTGTGAGGGATTTGTAGTCATTTTACTATGAATTGGGTTGCCAGCTTTTTTCAGTCGAATTACGACATTGCCACTGAATTCGTATTTAAATATCTGCACTATTTCCAAATATTGAAACCAGCATATCTCCTTCGTTATAAGGTCAAATGGAGTGATTCAAAAGCCTAATTTGACTGAATTTGCACAAAGAATCCATTGGAGGAATCAAAAGGGAGTTTGAGGATGGTTGGCACACGAAACAAGGCAGAACAACTCGGTAAAGATATTTAATATCAAGTGTTTGTTCGTTGGTCATATTATGAGTTGGGGAGCTCAGATTTGGGCAATGGTTTAGGCGATTTTTACCATATGGATTGGGGTAAGTGTTATCTACTCGATTTTAATTATATTTCGTGAATCTATCTTCATTTTTGCTACTTGGATTGTAAATTTTAAAAATGAAATTCCCTGATTTTTGTCCAAAGTTACATGTGAATTTTTGAGTTTTGCACATTGATTCGGAGGTGAATCTAAATGAAACTTTTATGGTTGAACTCATAATTGAATGGGTTATCGGATTTTGTAAGTTTTGTAGGGTCCCAAGGCACGGTCTCATGTTTGACTTTTTGGTAGACATCGGGGTTTTGATTAAAGATTCGACCTTTATCATTTGAAATTGTTTCCTTTGGCATTATTTGATGTATTCGAATTGCTTTTGGCTAGTTGCGAACCGTTCGGAGGTCGGTACATGCGTGATGGTATTTTTGGAGCATCGTTTGGCTTGCTCGGTATTGAATTTGGCTTGTTCGAGGTAAGTAACACTTCTAAACTTGGTGCTTAGGGCATGAAACCCTGAATTATATGTTATGTGATTGATGTTATGGTGATGCGCATGTTAGGTGACGGGCGTGGGGGCGTGCACCGTGTGGATTATGATTTAGTCGATTCCATGGAACTGTGTAGTTATCTTATCTGAACATTTTTACTATACTCTATGTGCAAGAGCAATTGAACTATAATTTATGCTAGAAATCATGTTTAGGATATATTCTTGTACTATTGGGACCCACGGTGTTCGTTACTTGTTATTGAGTTATTTGCTTAATTGCAGTTATGTACTCAGTCACATTCATCTTTGCGTATCATATCTCAGTCTCTATTCTCTTATGTTGTCACATCCTATATCATTGATTACGGCTAATTAACATGAGTGTTGTGAGGCCGAGAGACTGGAGAGATTGATGATTGAGTGAGCTCGAAGGGCTGTTGTGAGAGTTATTGATAGGATCGGGCTGCACGTCGCAGTGGGCTTTATTGGTTCATGCTAGAATTTGGCTTATTATAGCGCTTGGGCTGGATTGGCCCCTCCAGAATTTGCACATCCACAGTGGACGCAGGTGCTAGAAACTATTATATGTGGGCTGGATCTGCCCTGGTCTATTTGCATTTGGAGGCTGGATCTGCCCTAGTTCATTTGCATTGGGCTGGATCTGCCCTGGACCTATTATGTTTGGGCTGAATCTGCCCTGTACAGTACTGAGTGACTGAGTGTCGAGCATGGTGAGTGAGATTACAAGACAGAGAGATTGAGTACTCCGAGAGTGTGAGTACATGAGTTCATCACTGAGATGCATTATAATTGACATGCGTACTTGAGATACATGCATAGAGGTGCATTTCCTCACGCTATCCGATTTTGGTGACATTCATGATTTCACCTGCATATTGACATGTAGACATAGAGATGTTCTTTCCTCATGCTATATGAAAATGAAACATCTTATTTATTGTTGAAAGTTTTTGGGAAAATCACAATTTTCAAACTTACTCATATGTTTTTGGTGTTTTGGATGAAAGATTTGGGATATACTGTTATACTTGAAAAGCATGCCTATTTTCTGTAACTACGAGTGCGTTGAGCATCTTATCTCTGAGTTATTTTCTTGTACCATTAGTATTATATTGTTATGAAGTGTGTCTGGTTAGTGGAGTTGGACTCTGACCCTTGTCCCAACTCGTCACTACTTTCAACCTAAGGTTAGGTTTGTTACTTATTGAGTACATGGGGTCAGTGGTACTCATACTACACTCCTACACCTTGCGTGCAGATGTTGGATGCCAATGTTGCTGTGTACGGCGGGAGCTAGGTTTTAAGATGTACTTGCGTTTCAGTTATGGCTATCACTTGTCCTTGGCAGCATTAGCTTCGAATTTTGTTCATTTACATTTCAAACAGATGTTGTACTTATTTCAATTCAGTTTTGTAAAAATCCAAATCTTAGAAGCACATGATTTGTACTACCAGTCCTTGTGAATTCTTTGTATAATAATTTAGTTGTATTATCATTTCTTCTCTTAATAAATAACATTTGAACTGGTTTATTGTTAACTAGCTTACCTTACGGGTTGGGTTAGGTGCCATCACGACTAGTTGGATTTTCGGTCATGACAAGTTGGTATCAGAGCTTTAGGTTCATAGGTTCTACAAGTCATGAGCAAGTGTCTAGTAGAGTCTTGCAGATTGGTATGATGACGTGCATACCTATCTTCGAGAGGCTACAGGACATTTATGATACATTTCCCATCTTTCTTTCCTTTTCATGTGGAATTGATTCAGCATGAGGCGTAACGCTTTGAATTCCTTCTACACATTTGTATGCGCGTGTGAGCGCTCGGTATCAGTTATGCATCGACGGCTTGTGATTCCATGGATGAGGTACAAGATGTGATTTTTGTGTGCGGATAATGGGCCAGTATAGAGCACTTGAGGCCGGGTTTTGGCTGTAGCTTGAGCACGGGGATTTCGGTTGTGTGAGCACGTGCTTTTAGACTTATATGTCCGGTAGAGTCCCTATGAGTGGAATTTGTGGCTAGATAAGTGGTTGGATGGCTATATGATGAGTATGATGCAACTACAAGATGTGTTTAGATGGATTGAATGTGACGAGAAGAGTTTGCTTGAGATTTAAAAATAACTATCAGGTGCTTGATTTCTGCCTTGATATGATGTATAGTCTCGAGTTATGAGTTTATTGAAAGATTTTTCATGTTGCTTAATTATGGAACGAATTATATTCTCATGTCTTATTGATAAGTTCAGACTCAGGATCATTAAGTGAGGGCGTAGTAGTTGTGGCTGCGAAAGGGTACAAAGAGATGTCAATTTGAGGCTAAGCAGGTGGGTTATAACCTGTGAGGTAATCCACGAATGTGTGATCCTTATGTTGTGTGGAGGCTTGCTTTTCTGCCAGTGGGTTATATTTGTGTGATCTGAGTTTGGACTAATGGTAATAGTTGATCTGACCGTCACGAGGATGAATGCGAGATTTGCAGATGATATGAAGTATTAGATGGTTTGTGTTACATGAGCTTTTGAAGGATTGAGTTGAATTTCGGTGTGAGATTATGACAGTAATAGAGTATGGGTATTACGAGTATTGAGTGTTTTGTTCTATGGTTTTGAGCGAAGTGGGGGAGTCTGCTATCGATGATTTGATTGTGTGGTTATGTATTGTACTTGTTTCGGTTGACGCATACTTGTGAATCATATATGAGTTGTAGAGATTAATATTGAGGATGACTCAAGTAAAGAAATTTCTAGATATGGGCTATGTTACACTTTATGGGTATATGGGAATCATGGAATGATTGAGTTATTATTGTGGAAGAGGTAGTGAGCATCAAGTATGACTTTGCTCGATTGCATTAATGTGGGGTTACTTCTTTTGGGGGTTGTCATGCTAATGGGGCATAGGTCATTCGGCTCGTTTGATCAGTGTAATTGAGGTTTGATCAGAGTGGATAACTCTCGGGAAGGTTCTAGTAGATTCAAGAATTACATGTAGCAATTGAGAATTTTGCGGATTGGTATATGACTAGAAATTAAGATTTACATTGGATGGTGTCGAGACTTGCGGTATTTCTACATCCTTATGGATTCTACATTTCAATAACATGAAGGTAAAGGAAATGATTTTAGATTCACAGAAGGTCTCTTCAGAGTGGGCATCTCGGTTGTGGTACTTTTGGGGTGCTTAAAAGGGAATACATCAGCTTATGGGTTTTAGGGCGTGTGGTTTTATACTAGGATCACTTGTGGTGAATTTGGGTAAGGATTGTGGTGGTCTAGCAAGGAGAAGTATCAACTTGAAGGCAATGCAGAAGAAACTCAGAGGAAATAGGATAGCTTGATAGTAGGTGGGAGTAGCATAGTAATGGTTACGATCGATTATATGGGTACTTATGATGTGGTGAGGCTCCACAAATGTTTTGGTGGCAATATTCTTGGGTTTGGTGACCTGCGTGACTTGGTTGAGTTAGAGGGATTCAGTTCTGATAGCTGGGTTATGTGCAAATGGATTTCAAAGTGTTCTCAATGGTTTCTACAACGGTTCGAGGTGTATACTTCCTATTGGCGTGAGGAGAATGTTGTGTATTGTGATTTTCTCCTAAATGAGATCAAATGGAAGGTTTCTGATCGATTGAGTATGTATTATGATGGCGACTCAAAGTGGATGATGAGATTCTCGTACTTTCATATGATGGCATGATAGATAAGGTGTGGTTTGAGATCGGGATCTGCATGTGCAAGTATGCAATTCAGTTCCAAAAGGAAATCATGAGTTTATGCAGCATAACGGATTTCGGATGTTGGAACTAATTGGTATTACCCGAGTAGAGTGTACATTTAGAAGGCGTATTGAGTTTTGACTTACGGATACTTCATTGGTATTGCGTTACTCGCTTGGTTGATCGACTACTGATATTCAGATTTTGCTATGTTTCATGGAAAAATTATTAAAGTACTCCCCGCGGGACGATCGTGTATGAGAGATGTGTTAGACGTTCGGGCGGTGGAGCTAGGATCAGACATGGTGACTCATGTGTTCTATGGATTTGGAGACTAGGAGTTCTTAGAAGCAGACTGTTTCGTGGTTGTGGACTATGAAAATGTGGCCAAAGCTAGCCAAATGATGGTTGGCGTTATGGTTAGGTCATTGTGGACTTTCAGAGGGTTATTTATATATCTGTAACTGCGAACAAGTTGAGCATCTTATCTCTGAGTTATTTTCTTGTACCATTAGTATTGTATTGTTATGAAATATGGTTAGTTAGTGGACATGGAATCTAACCCTTGTCCCATCTCATCACTACATTCAATCTAAGGTTAGGTTGGTTATTTATTGAGTACATGGGGTAGGTTATACTCATATTACACTCCTGCACCTTGCGTACAAATATTGGATGCCGATGCTATTGTGTAAGGCGGGAGCTGAATTTGAAGATGTACTTGCGTTCCAGTTATGGCTAACACTTGTCCTTGGTAGCATTAGCTTCGAATTTTTTTCATTTACATTTTAATAAGATGTTGTACTTATTTCAATTTAGTATATAAAAATCCAAATCTTAGAAGCTCGTGATTTGTACTACCAGTCCTTGGGAATTCTTTGTATAATAGTTCAGTTACATTTTGGGTCATGACACCTACAGTGCACTGCCAGCTTCTATTTGTGCACCTCTAATCCAGAGTTATCAGGGTGGTTATCCAAGTTGATAGGGCCAGTTCCAAGGTTAACAATTCTGGCACTGATTGCATCACCGCCCGCTCAGCCAACTAGAGGTGGGGGTCAGGCCACCAGAGGTTGAGGTCAGGCCGTCAGAGTTATGGGGCCCAACCCCGTTTATATGCTTTTCCAGCTAGACATGAGTTCAAGTCATCTAACTCCGTCATCACAGGTATTGCTCCAGTTTTTCATAGGGATGCTTCATTTCTATTTGATCCTGGATCTAATTATTCCTACGTGTCATCGTATTTTGCTTGATATCTGGTTATGCCTCGTGATCCTTTGAGTGCTCATGTGTATGTCTCCACGCCTATGGGAGATTCTATTATTGTAAAACGTGTTTATCGCTCGTGTGTGATTACTATTGGAAGTCTTGAGACTAGTGTAGATCTCCTACTTCTTGATATGGTTCGAGTTTGATGTTATTTTTGGCATGGATTGGTTGTCACCTTATCATGCTATACTAGACTGTCACGCCAAGACGGTGACCTTAGCCATGCTGGGGTTGCCTCGATTAGAGTGGATAGGGACTCTTGGCATTCTACCAGTAGGGTTATTTCTTATGTGAAGGCTCGACATATGGTCGAGAAGGGATGTCTAGCTTATTTGTCTTATATTTGTGATTCTAGTACGAAAGTTCCTTCCATGGATTTAGTACTAGTTGTGCATGAGTTTACTGAGGTGTTTCCTGCAGATCTGCAGGGGATGCCACCTGACATAGATATTAACTTATGTATTGACTTGGCTCCGAGAACTCAATCCATTTCTATTACACCAACTGTATGGCCCCAACTGAGTTGAAGGAACTAAAGGAGCAGTTACAGAATTTGCTTGATAAGGGATTCACTAGACCTAGTATCTCGCCCTGGGGTGCACTAGTGTTGTTCGTGAAGAAGAAGGATGGTTCGATGAGGATGTGTATAGACTATCGGCAGTTGAACAAAGTCACTATCAAGAACAAATATTCATTGCCGAAGATTGATGACTTATTTGATCAACTCCAGGGTACCAAAGTGTTTTCGAAGATTGATTTGAGATGTGACTACCATCAGTTGAAGATTAGGGCATCAAGTGTCCCTAAGACATCTTTTCAGACTCGGTATTGGTATTACGAGTTCCTAATGATGTCATATGGGTTAACTAATGCCCCGACAACATTTATGAATTTGATGAATCGGGTATTTAAGCCCCATTTAGATTCTTTGGTGATCTTATGCATTGATGATAATTTTATCTACTCCCCCAGTCAAGAGGAGTATAAGCAACATCTTCGGGTTGTACTTCAGACTCTGAGAGAAAGTCAGTTATATGCCAAGTTTTCAAAGTGTGAGTTTTGGTTGGACTCAGTTTCTTTTTTAGGGCATATCGTATCGGTCGAGGGCATTAAAGTGGATTCTAAGAGGATTAAGGTAGTTCAGAACTGGCCTAGACCTACTTCAGCTACTGAGATTCAGTGCTTCTTGAGTTTTGCAGGTTATTATCACTGGTTCGTGGATGGGTTTTCATCCATAGCAGCCCCATTGACTAGATTGACCCAAAAGGGTGCCCTATTTAGGTGGTCCGATGAGTGTGAGTTGAGCTTTCAAAAGCTCAAGACTACTTTAACAACAACCCCAGTGTTTGTGTTTCCCACAGATTCAGGATCCTACACGGTGTATTGTGATGCATCACATATTGGGTTCGGTGCAGTATTGATGCAGGAGGGCAGGGTGATCGCTTACGCGTCGCGACAGTTAAAGATTCATGAGAAGAATTACCTTGTTCATGACTTAGAGTTGGCAGCCATTGTTCATGCATTGAAGATTTTGAGGCATTAACTCTACGGCGTGTTGTGTGAGGTATTCACAGATCATCGGAGCCTACAATATTTGTTCAACCAAAAGGATCTCAACTTGAGGCAGCTGAGTTGGTTGGAGATGTTGCAAGACTATGATATTACCATTTTGTATCATTAGGGGAAGGTCAATATGGTGGTTGATGCCTTGAGTAGGAAGGTTGTGAGTATAGGTGGCCTTGCATATGATCTGGTTAGTGAGAGACTGCTAGCATCAGATGTTCAGGCCTTGGCCAATAAGTTCGTGAGGTTAGATATTTCGGAGCCTAGCCAGGTTCTTTCTTGCACGGTTACTTGGTCTTATTTATTTGAGCACATCAGGGAGCACCAGTATGACGACCACCATCTGCTCGTCCTTAAGGACACGGTGCAGCATGGTAGTGCCAACAGGTCTCTATTGGAATAATGGGATGTTGTGGATGCAGGGTAGGAATTGTGTGCCCAATATGGACGGACTCCGTGAGTTGATTCTTAGGAGGTCCATAGTTTGCGATATTCTATTCATCCAAGTGCTGCCAAGTTGTATCAGGATTTGAGGCACCATTATTGGTAGAGAAGAATGAAGAAAGATATAGCTCGGTGTTTGAATTGCTAGCAGGTGAAGCACCAGCATCAGAGGCCTGACGGTTTGCTTTAGAGACTTGAGATTCCCGAGTGGAAGTGGGAGCATATTACCATGGATTTTGTTGTTGAGCTCCCACGGACTTCGAAGACATTTGACGCAGTATAGATCATTGTGGACAGGTTGACCAATTTGGCACATTTCATTTCAAGGGCAGTTACCTATTCTTCAAAGCGGTTGGCTGAGATCTATATCTGTGAGATTGTTCGTCTTCACGGTGTGCCGGTGTCCATTATTTCTGATCGGGGCACGCGTCTCACATCGCTCTTCTAGAGGATCGTATAGTGCGAGTTTGGCAAACGAGTTGAGTTGAGTACATCATTTCACCCCGAGATAGCTAGACAATCCGAGCGTACCATTCAGGTATTGGAGGATATTCCCCGCGCTTGTGCCTACTGGTATGCAATATCTATCTCCAACGCTCGGGCCATGTTAAGTCAGATACTGGGGTTTAGCCCCTCGATAAATCGATGAACCCTCTCTCGCATTGTAGCAACCAATACTGGTGAATGCCTAGCCAAATCACTGAACCAAACCGCATACTCTGACACAGTCAAAGAACTCTGGCGCAACTGCTCAAACTCTATGTGCCATGCATCTCTAAGACTCTAGGGAACATACTCCCCGGACTACCAAACTCATAAGCACACTACCACTGATAGGCCGCTAAACTGGAACATAGTGAAAGAAACCCCACCTGACTCCGCTACACCCATAGTACGAAGGATACGGTGACGCTCCTGAAAGTATGTGGGTGGTACATCTTGTACCTCTCGATCCTGAGCTTCTCCTCCTCAGAAAATGCCGCCCTACCCTCGGGCTGCACTGGGGCTACCGGCTGCACTGGTATGACCTCTGGAACCTGGTCGAACTGAATCCGTTGCTCTGGGGTGCAGGCGGCGGGAGTCTGTGCTCCTCTCTTGGCTTGCGATATGGCAAGAGCAAGTGGAATCAACTCTGCCTGAGGTAGAGTGCCGAACATGCTTAGGAATTGTACAAGGGTCACCTAAAGAACTGGTGCAGTAACAGGCATCTCAGATATCTGCGCTCCAATTGGAGCTACTGGTGGCTCCTCTATAGCAGCTCGTGTGGGTGCTCTGGCTGCACCACGTGGACATCCTCAGCCTCTACCTCAGCCCCGGCCTCTCGCGGCTTCAGCAGGGGGTGCGGGTGCCTGGTCATCTGATCTGGTTGTACGTGTCCTCACAATCTGTGAGAGAATAGAAGTCAGATGTTTAGAATTCCGAAGTTAACAATTTTGCATGACAAGAAATAAAAAAAGTGACATTTTCCTAACAATTCCATAGCCTCTTGAAGATAAGTACAGACTTCTCTGTACCGATATGCGAGACTCTACTAACCATGTTTGTGACTCATAACACCTATGAAACTAGAGCTCTGAAACAACCTTGTCACGACCCAAATCTCCCTCAATAAGATGTCGTGATGGCACCTAGTCTCTACGACTAGGTAAGCCTAACGATTGCGGAATAATTGAATTGAAAACAGAAATTAACAACTACACTTCAGCAGATAACTATATAACTGAAAAATACGACTCGACATGTACAAGTAAACCAACACTCGAGTATAAACAATTCCCAAAACAGGTAGTCATAAGTCACAAGCTCTAAGGAAATGTTCTAACTGTCTCTATACATCTGTAACTAGAAAAAAAATAAAGGAGGAACAATATAAAGTATAGAGAGGGATTTTGAGGTCTGCAGACGCTGGCAGATATACCTTGAAGTCTCCGAAGCAGCGGCAAGTACTCTCTACTAATAGAGGCTAGTAGGAAGTACTGGATCTGCACAGAAAACATGTGCAGAAGAGTTGCATGAGTACACCACAATAGTACCTAGTAAGTGCCAAGCCTAACCTCGGTAGAGTAGTGACGAGGTCAGGTCAGGGCCCTACTGGGAAATAATAAATAGAGTAGAGGATATAGCAATATAATGGAATACTGAGAATTTAAAAACGAGGAATACATAAAAGGAAGCTACACAACAAATAAGGGGTAAACAACATGGGGCACTCCCGAGGTACCGCCTCGTAGTCCCAAAAGTAAATACTCAATAGGGGATCTCCCGAGGTAGCGCCTCATATTCCCAAAAGTAAATATACAGCGGGGGATCTCCCGAGGTACCGCCTCATAGTCCCAAAAGTAAATATGCAACAGGGGATCTCCCGAGGTACCGCTTCATAGTCCCAAAAGTAAATACATAGCTCGAAACCGATGGAAACAACAATTAATAGCAAGTATCCTATAGTTTAAGACTAATACAAATCAACAAAAAATAGGAATATAACTAAGCATGCTGCACAGATTTCAAAATAGCATTTAAGACACGTAGACATGCGATATTAGACTAAACAAGATAACTACACATGCTACTCATTTAAGACATAACAGGTTATTGTTCAGTAAATACCAGATTTTCAAAAATTAGCCCGTGTATGCACTCGTCACCTCGCGTACACGGCACTCAGATATCATAGAATTTTCACAATAGAATCAAATCCTAAGGGAATTCCCCCC
>AWOL01S0145349.1:89826-101282 GCA_000715115.1 Nicotiana otophora
TAACATACCTCAATTGAGCCTCTTAAAACTCTAAGATGTTCCGAAATATTAGCAACTTCAATCTATTTTAACAATATAGCAACACTGAACCCAAAATTAGGAAAACGATCATAATTCTAGCTCACTCGAGCATTATATCAAACACTATGTGTGCATTAAGGCTCCATGGCCGCTTGCATGAAAGACTTCACCAACCCACACCCCATTCGTTTCTATCTTTAACTCACAACCTTCTCGCATACTTAGGAACACATGCATGCAAAGTAAGAACCCCCATCCCCATGAATTACCCTACTAATGGCCCATTCTAGTTACATTTTGAAATTAAGAGTTTGGGTGATAGAATTTACCTATTAGGAAGAAGACCTAGGTGGCTCTCTTCATACTCTTCAATATTTTAAGAGAGAATTGAGGAGCGATTTGGTGAAGATAGATTTCTCCCTCTAGGACCCTCTCTCTCACTCTAAAAATATCCAAAAATAAGCTTAAAATGGTCTGATACGGGTGTTTTAACTGAATAGGGTCGGGTTTAAAAGCCCCCAAAATGAAGATCCGAAACAGGTTCTGTGGTTTCATATCCGACCACATAATGGTTATGCAGTCAGCAAAATGATTGCGAAATTGGGGTGCCAAAACTGGAGAGGAACTGACCAGGTCTGCGGTCATTATGCGTCCCGCAGACCTGTTCTGCGGTCGCATAATGCACCGTAGAATGGTTTTGCGATTGCGTAGTGCACCGCAGAACGGTTTTGCGATTGCATAGTGCACCGCAGAACCTCCCTCCGAAAAATCCCTAGGCGAGATATGCGACAATAGTGCGTCCCGCGAAACGGTTATGCGGTGGCATAATTGGACGCGCAATTGAAATAACAAATGCCCTAGAAAACTGCTTCACTCTGTGAGCATTCTGCGATCTGCAGAGTGGTTCTATGCCCCCACTATTATTACCCTCTATGCCTACTTCGACATCACAAAATTCGGGTTTTTAGGAAAAACTTTCCCGGGGCCTTTCATCTTCCCCCACTTAAGATCATTCGTCCTCAAATGAGGATCACGGTCCACTATTAGCACTTTATGCAACTCAGTTTTTCATACCCCACACCAGCAGCCCAAATTTAAGTAACTCTCCAAATTTCCAAACATTTCACCAAAGTTTTTTTTGTAACTAGGCCTATCCACTTGTCAGAGAGCCCCAGAAACATATCTTACAAACATATGCACAACCCAACGATGTAACAAAACTCATAACAATACCAATCGTGGCCTCAAAAGCAACATATAATGAAAAGGAACACCTTTACATTAACTGAACAAGTGATAAAAAATTCATAGGTGAAAATGTTCATAAAAAGAAAGGATTCCATAGCTATTCAAACAAGTAAGGATACTTCTCCTTCATTTCTTCCTCGGCCTCCCACGTGGCTTTTTCTACCTGCTGGTTTTGCCATAACACTTTCTCGGAGGCAATTTCTTTATTTCTCAACCTTCAGACTTGTTTATCAAGAATAGCAACTGAAATTTATTCATATACAATTCTTCATTAACCTCAATGGTCTCAACCGGCACAATGGCTGGCGGATCCCCAACTACCTTCTTCAACATAGACACATGGAATATCGGGTGGACTAATACATTTCGGGTGGTAGCTCAAGCTTGTACGCCACCTAGACAATTATGTGAATGATTTTGTAAGGCCCGACATACCTCGGACTCAATTTTCCCTTTTTCCCAAACCGCATAATACCCTTCATGGGGGAAACCTTCAAGAATACCCAATCATCTTCTTTGAACTCTAAGTCTCTACGATAGACATCCGAATAGGATTTTTGACGACTCTGGGAAGTTTTCAACCGCTCCTTTATGGTCTTAACCTTCTCCATATCCTGATGCATGAGGTATGGCCCTATCAACTCAGCTTCTCTAATCTTGAACAACCTAATGAGAGATCTATATCTCCTACCATACAATGCCGCAAATGGTGCCATCTGAATACTCGCATGAAAGTTGTTGTTATAATGAGTGGAAAATTATCATCCCAGCTACCCTTGAAATCAACAACACAAACAGGCAACATGTCCTCAAGCGTCTGAATAAGTCGCTCTGCTTGCCCGTCGGTCTGTGGATGGAAGGTTGTAATACGATTTACCTGAGTACCCAAACCTTGCTGAAATATCTTCCAAAAATTGGCCGTGAACGGAGCCCTTCGATCGAAAATGATGGAAACTGGAGTATCATGCAGCCTGACTATTTCCTTGATATACAATTGAGCATATTGTTCCGCTGTATCGGTAGATTTAACTGGAAAGAAGTGTGCTGATTTCGTGAGTCGATCCACAATCACCCAAATTGAGTCACACTTGTACGGTAATCCTACTACAAAATCTATATTAATCATTTCCCACTTCCACATTGGAATTTCTATATTCTGTGCGAACCCACCAGGCCGTTGATGTTCGGCATTCACTTGCTGTCAATTCGGACACCTTGCCACAAAGTCCGCCATATTCCTTTTCATGTCATTCCAGCAACAGATTTCCTTGAGGTCACGATGCATCTTTGTAGAGCCTGGATGCACGGAATACCTAAAAACATGAGCCTTGGTCATGATTCTTTCCCGGAGACCATCTACGTTCGGAACACATAGCCGCCCTTGGTACCTTAGTGTACCATTATCCATGCCAAGAGTAAAAGCCATAGTTTTGTGTTTTTGAATCCCCTACTTCAGTTGTACCAAAAATGGATCGTTGTATTGCTTCTCTTTGACTTCCACAATAAGCGACGATTCAGCCCTATTTTGTACAATTACTCCTCCTTCATTAGAGTCCACAAGATGAATTCCCAAACTAGCCAATCGATGAACTTCCTTGACCAACGACCTTTGACATACCTCCAAGTGTGCCAAACTACCCATAGATTTCCGGTTAAGAGCATTCGCCACAACATTGGCTTTCCCAGGGTGATTTGGAATATCAATGTCATAGTCCTTGAGTAACTCAAGCCACCTTCTCTACCTCAGATTCAGATCCTTTTGTTTGAAAATATATTGAAGGCTCTTGTGGTCCGTGAATACATACACATGGACCCCATACAAATAATGACGCCAAATCTTCAATGCAAAAGCCACCGCCGCAAGTTCTAAGTCATGTGTTTGGTAATTCTTTTAATGATTCTTGAGTTGCCTAGAATCATATGCTATAACGTTGTCATGTTGCATTAACACACACCCAAGCCCAATTCTTGAAGCATCACAATATACCATAAATTCATTTGTACCCTCTGGCAGGGTCAACACCGGCGTTGTAGTCAATCTCAATTTCAACTCCTGGAAGCTCCTTTTACAAGAATCGGAACATTGGAACTTAACCGCTTTCTTAGTCAATTTAGTCAATGGAGAGGCAAGAGTAGAATACCCCCTCCACAAACTTCCTGTAATACCTTGTTAAGCCTAAGAAACTGCAAATCTCGATTTGAGTTGTAGGTCTAGGCCAATTCTTTACTGCTTACATCTTGTGAGGATCAACCTTAATTCCTTCTCTGGAGATAACATGACCCAAGAATGTGACAGATGTGAGCCAAAATACACACTTTGAAAACTTTGCATACAATTGGTGTTGATGAAGAGCCTGCAAAACTGCCTTAAGATGATTGGCATGGTCCTCTCGACCTCGTGAATACACAAGAATATCGTCAATGAATAATATCACAAAGAAATCGAGAAAAGGCTTGAAAACACGATTCATAAGATCTATAAAAGTCGCCAGGGCATTTGTTAGCGCAAACGACATTACCAGAAATTCAAAGTACCCATACCGGGTTCTGAAAGCTGTTTTCAGAATATCCTGCTCCCTGATCTACAATTGGTGGTGCCCGGATCGTAAATCAATTTTGGAGAAGTACCTAGCACCATGTAACTGATCAAACAAATCATCTATTCTTGGTAACGGGTACCTATTTTTTATTGTGACTTTGTTGAGCTACCGGTAATCAATACACATCCTCAACGATCCATCTTTCTTCCTTACAAAGAGAACCATTGTGCCCTATGCTGACACACTCGGTCGGATGAAACCCTTCTTTAACAAATCCTTCAATTGCCCCTTTAGCTCTTTCAACTCTGCAGGTGCCATCCTGTAGGGCATAATAGATATAGGTTATGTGCCTGGAATCACATCAATCCCAAAATCAATCTCCTTGTCTGGCGGAATCCCAGGGAGCTCGTCAAGAAAGACCTCTGAAAATTCATTCACAACTGGCACATATTCGAGTGTAGATGCCTCAACAGTGGTGCTCGTAACTCCGACCAAGTGATAGATAAACCCCTTGTTAATCATTTTCGTGCCCTTAAGGTAAGAAATAAACCTACCCTTTGGCATCACATTATCCGCCTTCCACTCAACAACTGGCTCATTTGGAAATTCAAACCTCACAGTTCTAGTTCGGTAGTCGAGCTTAGCAAAACATGAATAAAGCCAATCCATCCCCATAAATACATCAAAATCGACCATCCCCAATTCAATGAGATCGGCCACGGTGTCCCGACCACGTACCATGACAACACAACCCCTATGCTCCATTGCGGCCACAAATAGACTCGCCAACCGGAGTAGATACAAAAAATGGCTCATGAAGTTGTTCCGGTTCTATCCCGAATTCCATAGCAACATAAGGGGTAACATAGGACAAGGTGGGACTGGGATCAATAAGAGCATATACATCATCAAATTGGACAGTCAATATACTTGTGACAACATCTGTAGAAGCCTCTCCACTCTGGCGACCACTCATAACATAGAAACGACTGGGTCCTCCTGAACTCTGCATACCACCCCTAGCTGCACCATGCACTGCTGGTGCTAGATAGCCTCGAGCTGGAGGGGTGCTGAAGATGTAGCAGCTGCAGAAGAGGATGGTTGTGCTATGACCCTGCCCGCACCCTGGCTGGATGAACGACACTCCCTTTGAATATGACCCCTCATTCCGCACCCGTAACATACCGGCATGTCCTGGTAGCAGATCCTTATATACATCCTCCCACACTTGGGGCATGGGGGCCTCCGCTGCTGCTGGAATCTCCCTCCTGATCGGCCCTAATGGTGGGACCCACTGCTACCCTGATTGGGCTTGAAGCGACTCACATGCTGCTGAATGTGCCCCGCTGGCGGTGCACTGGCTAAAGACTGAGCATAAGACTGGGATGGCCCTGATGATTGTTGCGCCCCTCTTTCTCACGAAATCGGGTTTTGACACATGACAACTCTTTTAAAGGAAGGTGTTAAAAGAGAGAGTTGCCACCTAACGGGTTTGAGGTGTGTTAGGGCACCTATTTGCAAATAACTCTGGTTTAACCAGTTTGTGTCACCAAAGATCGGGTAAGAGCTCAAATTACCTCGAAGAGAAGGTGTTAGGCACTCTTCGAGGTCCACAATTGTGGGTATCGGCTGAATTAAATTAAATTAATTAGTCAAATAGTCAGAGAGAAAAACAAGAAGTTTGAAAAAAAATCATTATTAGAAAGTCCTTGAGTAAACACAGATAATTGGTTTATAGACAAGATGGGGGGTCCTAAGTTTTTTAATCCTACAGGATAACCCCGTGTAACATAAATAATACTCCGTAACTCCCTAGAGATGGGGTGTTACTCGTATTATTCATCGGACACGGACTATCATCTCCTGCTACCCGATTACTATCTTTATGTTTTTAACTAAAGCGCACTAGATGATTCTAAACTGTTCCCTATGCGTTCACTACTCGTCCCATGCCTATAGCCCAGGACGCGTTTGGACCTCTATTTTGGATGGTTACTAGGCTTAGCTTAGGCTGCTCAGAAATGATAAAACTAGGCGACATACAAAACAAGTTGGACTTCATGTAAAAGCAATTAAGGGCTCAAGTTAGCCTCCACACTTGGACAACAAATGCACGCGAACAAATTTTCACATTAAAAGTTAGCCAATTTCAGGATTGAGGTAAATTAAAACCATTAGGACCTATAGACATGGTTTCGATGTGACCTGGATTTTGAACGTGCAGACAGTTTTGCATGCAAAGTATAATTTCTAAGTAACTACACAGTTTCTTACTAATTACAGGTTATAAGCGATTAAACCTATAGACATGCTATCTAGATGATTTACGCACTAATTGGCAGTGATAATAGCAGGAGATATTCAGAATTACCTAGTTTGATCCTATAGGTATTCTTTCTAGTAGCGGCAGAGTTAAACAATGAAATAGTGTTTAAAGTTTAATTTTAGCACTTAAAGCAAGATTTCTACAATTAGCGATTGAAATTGATTTTAGCTCCTATAGGCATGTTTCCTAAATGAGCAATTATAACAACAACACATTAACCAATTAAACCCTATAGGCATGATTTCTAAAATGCAGATTTGGTCGAACATAAATTAACAGAACCCTATGGTCATAGCACCTAATGAATATACTGTAATGCACATTGAGACATTGGCCATTTTATTTTCTATAGGCATGACATCTAGCATGTAGAAATAGAATATGTTAAACGAATTAAATACTTATAGGCAAGTTATCTAACACACACAATAGCAGAACATGTTCGAGCAAAGTAAACACATATAGGCAGGATTTCTACCCGTTTCATGGAAATATTAAAATAAACCCTTTTCCCCAATTTTACTAACGCCCCAATTGTTATTATAACATCATTACAAGCCCAATGAGGGAAAAAAATTACAGTATTACAGAATAGCTATAGTGGGCCTAAGGCAGGCCCAATGTACACCTAGCCCACCCAGGCCTTCAATTACATATCCAACCGGCTTCACCACAGCCCAGAAGTCATAGCCAATCAAACCCAGAAAAACAATCTTCATTTACACAAAATAACCAAAACCCAATAGCCAGAGCTGATCAACAACCATTTACACAAACCAACTTGTTTATCCAGTAGGTAAGAAGAGGGGGCAAAGTAGAGCAATTAGGAAAAAGGTGGCAAAGAACCTTGGACCCTAGTGTGTCAGAGCTCCCAAGGGCTTCAAGAACCCAGGGCAGTGCTCACACTAGGGAGGTTGATAGAGGACACTTAGAGGGAGGGCTTTAGCTTTCAGCCAGCCCCAGAATTAAACAAGAAATAACCAGTGAAAATAGTAGTAGGGTAATAAGTTTGGAAAACATTTGCAAACTTGTAAGATAATCACATAATGAACTCCAAAAGCAAATTAACACACTGGGCAGGGTGACATATGATAAGGAACAAGGAGCCTAGGATTGGAAGTTAACATGCAATGGTATTAGAATATTAAAACCAAGTAATGCAACTAATTTAGGACTTAAGGGATCATATTATACCAAATACAGGAGTTAAGCATTATAATACAAACAGGATCAGGTAACATAGAGAGTGTCAGTTAAGGCAGACTGGTTTTAAAGGATCACAAGTTGTCAGAGGGTGATAATCATAGTCATAAGAGCATATAACATTCAGAGTAAAGGTCTAAAACAAGTTACGTCATACTAATAACACCAAATTGGTCATTAGAAGTTCAGAATTAGGCAGAGAACATAGATTGAACCATATAGTCAAAACAGATTTTTCACGTTATGACAAACTAAACTAAGCATGCTTCATTTTGTCTAAATTAATTAGGCTAGGTGGAGAGCATTATTAAGCTAGCAATCACAAGCAGAATTAGGCAGAAAAGAGTCAAAGAAACGCATTAGATCATGCAGTTCAGAGAACATGCTAATTAGAACATAATAAACATTGCGAACGTTAGAAACTACCAGTGACTATTCGATAAACAAGAAAAAGATTGCAGTAAGGACCTAGAGTCCTTAATGTGCCAAGTTCCAGGGTTTCAAGAACCCAGGAAGTGCTCACACCCAAGAGAGGTCAGAAAAAGTAGAAGTCTGGTAGCCTTGGCTTTCAGCCGGCCAAGAACCAAACAAAATCGAATAGTGAACAAGTATAGAGTAGAAAACTTCAGGTTTTTGTGAGAGAATAGTGATTCTTTGTCTCTCCAAAAAGGGGAAAGGGAATAGGTTTATATAGTGGTAAAAATCAGCACATAAGTAAGGATATACAAACAACCAGACCATAAAAGGAAAGAAGAACACATAAATCAATTTAAAATCGAATTAGGAGAATAAGCCGGTAAATCCTAGTTTTTTTAGGAAAAATAAATATCAACTGAATATACACAGAAACGGTAACATAGGATGAATATAGACAAAAATAGTTCCAAAAGTCAGAGAATCGGACCAATTTTTGTCTGATTGGAAGAAATTTGAAAACTCTAGTTTCAGGGTAAGTAAGAATCGACAGAAAATACGCAGAAATTCGTGCCCATAATAGAACAAAGGATGAATATAGATGAAATAGCAGAAGGTCAAGGATTTGAACTGATTTTTGTTCGATCTTGATGAGATTTGCTTGCAATGTTTAGGTAGTAGTATAGAAGAGTAACCAGTATCAGGGAGAGGCCATATATGGCAAAGAATAGCCATAGAATCCCATATTTTATGGGATTAGGAGAGATTTTAGGGGGCGGCGGCTAGGGTTCTTAGGATGGAGAAGGGAGGTGAGGATACGAGGGTGGAGGACGGTGAGAATGAGGTTAGGGTTAGGGGGTTTGGGGTAACAAAAAGGGGGAAGTTGATGCGGGCCGTTGATCTCAGAGATCAACGGCCACGATTAGAAAGGAGTTGGGTCGGGTTAAGTTTGGACGGGCCGCGACCAGGTTGTGGGATTGGGTATATTTGATTTGGGCTGGGGGTTATTTGGGCTAGGGTATTAGGTTTTGGGCCATTGTTTGGTCCGAAAAATAGGTAGGATTTAGGCTAGTTTTTAAATACCCAATATTTTTTAAAAATCATTTATAAACGTAATTAACAAATAACAATATTATTTGTGCACTAAAAATGATTAAGAATAATTACTTAACATTATAAAATATTAAAAGTCATTTTTTGCTTAAATAATATAATTATACATGAATATGGGCTATTATTGTAAATAATGTGCAATTAGCCCTAAAATACAAATGTAATTATAAACAAAATGCAGTAAAATATTTAAAACATACATGTTGGTATAAATGATAAGTTTAGAGGATTAAATCATCATAAAAATAATTCTAAGGATAATTACTGGATATTTATATAATAAAATGCAGAAATAAATCGATTTAAAGCATTTAAAAATTATGAAAAATGCTTGTATAGGCTTATAAGCTAAATGTTGATGCATATGTACTATTTTGAGAGTGTATATATATATATATATATATATATATATATACTTATTGGGTATCAACAGCTGCTCCTTTTTACCTGGGAATGATGAAAGAGTTGTCATGTAAAGAAATGATGACTGATTTGGACCGAATGGGGTGATTTGGAAAATATAGGCCGAAGTCCGGTTTCTGAGTTGCCTACATATCCCTGGTTTTACGGGAATCAGGTCGTGTGTAGTTATGGATCTAGCAGTGGACTAAGCCGATGGAGTTGTTGTAGGAATGGACAGATTCTTCTAGATAAAATGATATCAGTATTGTGAATGTATGTACCTTGGAACGGTTATGGATATTTGAACGGTTATCAAGTGGAAATGGGTAACGGATGGAAGTTGGCTATATTTGAGGTAGTTATAGGGTGTGAATATTGAACGGAAACTGAAGCGAAGATTGCTCCCGTTGAGAGAACGGTTACCTCTTGGATTACCTGCAAAACTTAAATGGAATGCATGCAGGTGTATATTGCGATAATTTAAACATGATGTAAATTCCCTTTGGACCTTGAAAGTTGTCTTTGGACGATGGGGATGATGTCCTTAGACCATGATGTCCTGGGCCATGAATTTCTTGATAAGGGATTCGCAAGCCATGAAATGATGTTCTCGGGCCATGGCATGTTGTCTTTCAGCTATGAGGATGATGACTTTGGACTATGATGCCTTTGGACAGAATGGCGATGTTTTATCCCATGAGATGCAAAGACATGATGTTTTGTCATATGTGAAGCGAAACAAGACAGAGCTTAGTCTTGTGTAAGATCGGGGGCAGAGCTTAGCCCCGAGAAAAATAGAAAATAATGCTAGATTTCAAGTAGCATAGCATTTGGTGTTATGCAAGGAAAGGGCAGAGCTTAGCCTTATGTAATTAGTGAGGCAATGCTTAGCCTCATGCGAAATGGGAGATAATGCTTATTCTCATGCAAGGAGGAAGCAGGGCTTAGCCTTATGCAAGATGGGAGATAATGCTTAGTCTCATGCAAGAGAAAGCAGGGCTTAGCCTTATGCAAGATGGGACACAATGCTTAGTCTCATGCAAGAAGAGGCAGGGCTTAGCCTCATGCACGTGGGATACAAAGCTTAGTCTTGTGCAGGGGAAGGCAATTCTTAGCCTTATGTAATTGAGGAGGCAGGGCTTAGCCTCATGCAAGAGGGAGATAATGCTTAGTCTCATGTAGGGGAAGGCAATGCTTAGCCTTATGCAATTGAGGAGGCAGGGCTTAGCCTCATGCCTTCCCCTGCATGAGACTAAGCATTGTCTCTATTTTTCATGAGGCTAAGCCCTGCCGCCTCAATTGCATAAGGCTAAGCATTGCCTTCCCCTGCATGAGACTAACCACCTTAGCATTAGGTTAAGCCTTGCCTCCTTAATTACATAAGGCTAAGCACTGCCTTCCCCTGCATGAGACTAAGCATTGTCTCTATTTTGCATGAGGCTAAGCCCTACCTCCTAAATTGCATAAGGCTAAGCACTGCCTTCCCCTGCATGAGACTAAGCATTGTCTCCACCTTTGCATGAGGTTAAGCCCTGCCTCCTCAATTGCATAAGGCTAAGCACTACCTTCCACTACGTGAGACTAAGCATTGTCTCTATTTTGCATGAGGCTAAGCCCTACCTCCTAAATTGCATAAGGCTAAGCACTGCCTTCCCCTGCATGAGACTAAGCATTGTCTCTTGCAGGGAAAGGCAGTGCTTAGCGTTATACAATTAAGGAGGCAAGGCTTAGCCTCATGCAAGATGGAGACAATGCTTAGTCTCATGCAATGAACAAATAATAAGTAGTAGCAGAGTATTCCTTAGCTGGAATTGTGTTTGCGCTTGGTAGCTTTGTCGTTATGAAGATAGTGATTCTGAGGTGTGCCAGAATTTGAGAATATTTCTTGTTCCTGCATCCAAAGGACAATCGTGAGTTTTATGGGGGAAGGTTGGTTCGTGCCTTCGCCTGCCTGCTTTGCTTTGCTCTATATCGAAGTCCTGCTTGAGTTACCACGGGTAGCATCTGCTTGTTTCATAAAAATAAACTTTTCGAAAATGTGCGTGCATATGATGAATGTAGTTAGTNAAAGTCCTGCTTGAGTTACCACGGGTAGCATCTGCTTGTTTCATAAAAATAAAGTTTTAGAAAATGTGCGTGCATATGATGAATGTAGTTAGTTAAAATACATTAGTATGCAATATCGGATA
>AWOL01S0145360.1:0-10925 GCA_000715115.1 Nicotiana otophora
ATCCTTGTCCTTTATCTTGTTTATAATTCTTCTTTTAACCTATTTAACTACGTCATGTCTGCTTCTGTTTAGTAATTTCAATCTAGTAGTAATAATTTTTATTACGATTAGCTGTTACGTACGTATAACTTCTTGCACTTCACGTTTTATCTTCTCTGAAAAAGACAACTTAACATGGCCGGCGATCATGACCTCCACCTATTAGAGGAGGAAGAACAAATGGAGTATTTAAATGCTTCATTGTTAGTGCTGATAAGTATATAAACTGCCATTAACAAAGGTACTTTATTCATATCTTGAGCTAGCTCTATTTTCGTACATGCATGAATTTTCTGGAAGATGCTTTTGGGATCAAATTGGAAATATTTGGGGAAAAAATATAATTATAAAGGAGAATATGAATCATATATGCATTAATAAAATATTGGATAATTAAGTTTGACATGTAGTTATTTCGTTGACGTTTACGGGCTTATGATTTTCGAAACGACGTTAGGTGAGTTAGATTATTTGAATGGTATATTCAAATGTATATATCATAGCAGCCAAACTCGTGTGGTATATATAATTTCAGATTTTGTATCTTTTTACAATACTCCTTTAATGTAACACGTATTCATACACGTTGCTGTTAGTGGCAATGTAACCTTATAAGTATATTACTATATCCTCAACGGATTATTACTACACTAGATATTGGAGAAGGAAAGAGTGACAGTGAAGGCTAAACCAAAGCATGTTAGTTTGTGTTTATCCGAAAAACGGATAGAGTTGAATTTATACGTAGTTCTAAGGATACGTGATATAAATTGATACAAATTGGGAAAGATATATAAATGAATATCGAAATTAGTTATAAAAGAAATGAATGCAAACCGAATGAACTAGTTAGCCTAAGCCTTCAGGTTTTATCACCTTCAAATTGAGTAAAGAATGATTGGTAGAAGAAATAATACGACTAAATTTCAAAAGCCAAAAAAGGATAGTATTTGCTCTCTTTTCTGTATATCTCAAAATGAATCTGTTTTTTCTACAAATGATAACAACTCTTAATATAGTGGGGGAATTTCATTTTGGATATAATTAAAAATACACATTGGGGATCCCATGATAGATTAATTAATTAGCTTTTCCTTGATTCAAGTCGTGATTTCTGCCGAGATTCTCCCCATAATTGCGGCTATAACGGCTTTTTTGTTTTTTGGCTCGATCTTGATCTTGGCCGATCTTGATCCTGATTGGTTTCTGGGGCTTGAGCTCGATCTTGGCCGATCTCTATTTGTTTGACCTTGATGCCTCGAGCTCGATCATGGCCGATCTCTATTTGTTCGACCTCGATGTCTCGAGCTCAATCTTGACCGATCTCGATCTAGATTGGTTTTTGGGGCTCTAGCTCGATAACCAAACTCCGCATCATGGCTCGATATTACAATGACGAACCTTGGTCCATCATGTTCTGATCTCGAAGGGCAAACCCGATTTTGACCGTATACAGTTTGCATTTGCAAGTTGAGGATATTTGTTGTACATCAATGAGATAGTGACTATCATCATTATATAAAGCAATAGCATTTTAAAACTTGGAAAATTTATAAATCCATTTTTCTACATAGCTAATATTTTAGGGATTTTTACCTTCTTATACACTATTTGAAACTTTATTACCAAAAATGTCCATGTTTAGTTAATTACCCGACCTAAACAAGTTTTGTTTACAAAATATATACATTCCACCTTAAAAGGCTCCTAATCCATTATTAGTGCTTTCAATCAAGGGATTTACTTACACCATTTTTCTTTTTTATCTCCTCTTCTCTTTCTTCTCTCCAGAATATTGGTACGGGATCCCTCCAATACCAAATCTCCTTTTAGCTCCCCTCATCAAAAATAATCCGAACAAACTGAAATTACAAAGCAAACTTAAACTACAAATCACAGACACGTATTCATAGACACATGTTTCTTCTTGTAAGACACATGTTTCTTCTTGCAAATCTATCAGATGCGCTACCAAGTTGGTTCTCTGATCTTCCTCTCAACTTAAAGATTTTGAATCTCTCTAACAACCATATCAGTGGAAGAGTTTCTGATACCTCATCAAATATTTTCAACACAAATACCTCATAATATATTTTCTGTGTAAGGTAATTTAAATATTGGAAATCCTTACCAACAGTAAAGCAAAATGGAAAAAATCAACTTCTTTATACTTAAATTTTAAAACGAGTAAAGTGAAAATAACAGTGGTTATAATAGACTTAAAAGTATTTTCATCAAACTTTACTAGTGTATATTTTTATACACAGTTAAATACAATTACAATATCATACAACTTAAATACAAATTTTATACAATATGTCTTTTGTATATTTTGTAACTGATTTATACATAGTAAAAATAAATTTCATACAACTAATTATATATTATACAACTTATCTACAACTTTCACACATTATTTCTGCCCAGTTATATACAACTATAATATCATATCACTTAAATACAATTTTTATATAAATTTTATACAATATGTCTTTTATATATTTTGTATCTGATTTATATATAGTAAAAACAAATTTCATACAACTAATTATATATTATACAACTTATCTACAATTTTTATACATTATTTCTACCTAGTTATATATAACTACAATATCATATAACTTAGATATAATTTTTATACAATATTGTTCAACTTTCATGCAATATTTAAATAAAAATATATATATATGTAAACAACATAATACAATTTTTCTATAATTTTATTACAACTTTACTACAATTTCGTAAGTATAATGTATGTCATGTCTTCTTCTTCTTCTTCTTCTTCTTCGAGTTTCAATCTCAAATTCAGCCAAAATTAAGTCTAATCTTTACCAAAACACCTTCAAAATTGAGATATAAACTCCAAACAAGATTTTTAATTGTTTGCAACAACACCCAATCTAAACAAATAATGGTTTTTAAAAACCCAAATTCGAATTCAAAGCTTCAAAGCTTTTTAATGGCTGTCAATGGTGGAATTGCTGCTCTCTTTTCCTTTACTTTACATTACTGGAATTATGGATTGAGAGATAGAGAGAGACGTAGAGATAATTCTGTCACGACCCAAACTCTAACCCGTTGTGATGGCGCCTATCGTAGTGCTAGGTAAGCAGACCTTCCCAAAACACTTTCAAAATTTAACAGAAATAAATTAAGACATTTAAAATAACCAGAGTTTTTCATAAAACGGGATAAAACCCAAATAAAATATAAGTGCGGAAAAATAGCCCGACATCGAGGTGTTACTAAATCATGAGCATCTAATAACCAATCTAGAAACAGAGTTTACTACAGTATGTGCCAAATGCCAATACAAGAGAGAAAGATAATAAGAAAGGAGAAACAAGGAATGCGAACGCCGACAACGACCTCGTAAGTCTCCGATAATCAGCCCGCGCAAGAACTCAGCGACCGCCAGAACCGTACACACCTGGATCTGCACATGAAATGCAGGGTGTAGCATGAGTACAACCAATTCAGCAAGTAACAGAATTAAATAAGGAACTGAGAAGCAGTGACGAGCTATAATAATACAGATCATTTCAAAAGTTTTCAGTAAAGAATGAACATGCTTTCAAATCCGGTGGTGTAAGTCAAATCAGTTCGAGCCCAAGTAAGACAGATATGAATCTTCCAGAAATTTTTCAACATCAGATAGCAACTAAGTGAAACAATAAATAAAAGCAAGTACAACCTCTCAAGGCAACAATCACTCAACGCATCTCAACAGCTCATACTCTCGGCTCTCAGCCTTAATACACACTCTCAATAGGTATCTGCGCTCACTGGGGGTGTACAGACTCCGAAGGGACTCCTTCAGCACCAGCGCTATATTGTTGCAGCGCGCAACCCGATCCAATATTATTGCAGCGTGCAACCCGATCCAATATTATTGCGGTGTGCAACCCGATCCGAATATATCCCGAAAGCTTGTTGCGGCATGCAACCCGATCCATATACCTCACAGCGCGCAGCTCTGCACTCAGGCCCTACCTCAGTCACTAACCTCTCTAGCCCCTCGGGCTCACAGAATATCATAATAACCATCCCAAGCAGAAAATACAACAAGTATAAACAAGAAATGAGAGGAAACAGAGATATAACACACAAGTAAGACAGTGACTGAGTATAAGACAATAATTAGCAGTCAATTCAACAAGTATACGACCGATGCGGGTCCTAACAGTAATATCAAATGGCCTAAGCATGGTTTCTAACATGAAAGGCAGTTAATTGCTCAAAGACGAGGAAAACAAGTAATAACAATGGCTATTCGACTTTACAGTCTCACGGGACGGACCAAGTCACAATCCCTCACGGTGCACGCCCTCACGCTCGTCACATAGCATGTGCGTCACCTCCAATTATTCACATCATATAAATTCTCGGGGTTTCATACCCTCAAAACCAGATTTAAGATTGTTACTTACCTCAAACCGAGCAAATCTCTACTCCGAAGTGCCTTTGCCTCTCAAATCGGTCTAGAAATATCCCGAATCTATCCACAAGTAGGACAATACAAGAAATGTACTAAATTATAGCCAAAAGTCCAAAATTGGCCTGAACCCAGCCCCCGGGCCCACGTCTCGAAATCTGACAAAAGTCACAAAACCTGAAAGCCCATTCACTCACGAGTCTAACCATACCAAATTTACTCAAATCAGATAACAAAATCTCATTCAAAACCTAAAAATCCCAACTCAAGAGTTCTTTCCTCTTTTCCCCAATTTCACACACCAAATCACAAATTAGAGGAGAAAATTAAAGATGAAATCTTGAGATTTAACCAAAATCAAGTAAGAATCACTTACCCCAATTTTTTCACAAAAAACCCCTTCACGAATCGCCCAATTCTGTGTTCTCTAGCTCAAAATATGCAAAATGGGTTCAAACCCTCGTTGTTGAAATTAATACTGCCTTCCCAGATATCCTTCATCGCGATCGCGGAACATTCCTCGCGATCGCGAAGCACAACTATGTTGCCCCATAATTTTACCCTACGTGAACGTGGAATAACCTACGCGATCGCGGATCACTGCCTCTCATACCTACATGATCGCATCCTACCTCACGCAATCGCATAGAGCATTAGCCACACCTCCCCTCCTGCTCAAATCCTTCTATGCGAACGCGACCTTAGCCGCGCATTCACGAAGCACATCTTTGCACACATACGCGATAGCATTCCTAACTCTGTGATTGCATAGAACAAACTCACCTCTGCCCCAAATAAGCTTACGTGATCGCGAATGAATCCTTGCGATCGCGTACAAGGAAACCAAAAGCTGCTGAAACCAGAACTTCAGCTGTCAAGCCCGTCCAAAATGATCCGTTAAGCATCTGAAACTCACCCGAGGTCCCCGGGACTTCAACCAAACATACCAACCAATCCTAAAACACCATACGAACTTAGTCGAGCCTTCGAATCACTCAAAACAACATCAAAACACTAATTACACCCGGATTGAAGCCTAAAGAACTTCTAAACTTTCAAATTCCACAAACGACGCTGAAACCTACCAAACCACGTCCGATTGACCTTAAATTTTGCACACAAGTCATATTCAACATTACGAACCTATTCCAACTTCCGGAATTGGAATCCAATCCCGATATCAAAAAGTTAACCCCCCGTTCAAACTTTCCAAAATTTGATTTTCGCCATTTCAAGTCTAAATTAGTTACAGACCTCAAATTCACAGTCCGAACACGCTCCTAAGTCCAAAATCACCCAAATAAGCTAACGTAACCGACAGAACTTCATTCCGGAATCATCTTCATACACTTCTGACTACGGTTAAAATCATGAGACTTAAGCTTCCGTTTTAGGGACTAAGTGTCCCTAAATACTCCGAAACCAAAAACAAGACCTCCTGGCAAGTCACTTAAGCAAAAACAGATACGGGAGAAATAGTAAATAGGGGACCGGGGCTAATACACTCAAAACGATCGGCCAGGTCGTTACATCCTCCCCCTCTTAAAATAATCATTCGTTCTCGAACGAGCATAGAGACATACCTAAAGTAGTGAAAAAGATAAGGATAGCGGCTGCGCATATCGTGCTCGGTATCCCAAGTCACCTCCTCGACACGCCGAACTCTCCATTGTGCCTTCAATGAAATTATATCCTTTGGCCTCAACTTTCGAACCTGCCGCTCCAAAATGGCCACCGGCTCCACATCAGAAGTCATATTACCATCCAACCGAACCGTGCTGAAATCCAAAACATGGGACGGATCACCGATATACTTCCGGAGCATAGAGACATGAAATACTGGATGCACACTCGACAAGCTAGGTGGCAAGGCAAGCTTGTAAGCCACCTCTCTAATCCTCTGAAGTACCTCAAAAGGCCCAATGAACCGAGGGCTCAACTTGCCCCTCTTCCCAAACCTCATAACACCCTTAATGGGTGATACCTTCAGCAGAACTTTGTCCCCGACCATGAAAGACACATTACAGACCTTCCTGTCAGCATAGCTCTTCTGCCTAGACTGCATCGTGCGAAGCCGCTCCTGAATTAATTTCACCTTGTCTAATGCATCCTGGACCAAGTCTGTACCCAAGAGCCTAGCCTCACCCGACCCAAACCATCCTGCCGGAGATCTACACCGCCTCCCATATAAAGCCTCATACGGAGCCATCTGAATGCTCGAATGATAACTGTTATTATATGCAAACTCTGCGAGTGGCAGAAACTGGTCCCATGAACCACCAAAATCAATGACACAAGAGCGTAACATGTCCTCCAATATATGGATAGTGCGCTCGGACTGTCGGTTCGTCTGAGGGTGAAAGGCTGTGCTCAATTCAACCTGAATACCCAACTCTCACTGCACGGCCCTCCAAAACTGCGATGTAAACTGTGTGCCTCTATCTGAAATGATGGAAACTGGATACCATGAAGGCGAACAATCTCTCGGATGTAAATCTCAGCCAACCGCTCTGAAGAATAAGTAGTACCAACTGGAATGAAGTGCGTGGACTTGGTCAACCGATCCATAATCACCCAAATAGCATCAAACTTTCTCGAAGTCCGTGGGAGCCCAACTACGAAATCTATGGTGATCCGCTCCCACTTCCACTCTGGGATCTCTAACCTCTGAAGCAAGCCACCTAATCTCTAATGCTCATACTTAACCTATTGACAGTTGAGATACCGAGCCACAAACCCAACTATATCCTTCTTCATCCTCCTCTACCAATAGGGTTATCTCAAATCCTGGTACATCTTCGCGATACCTCGGATGAATGGAATACCGCGAGCTGTGGGCCTCCTCAAGAATCAACTCCCGAAGCCCATCCATATTGGGCACACATACCCGGCTCTGCATCCTCAACACGCCATCATCACCAATAGTCACATCTCTAGCATCACCTCACCGAACCCTGTCCTAGAGGGAGAGCAGATGGGGGTCATCATACGGACGCTCCCTGATACGATCATAAAGAGAAGACCTAGAGACCACACAGGCCAAAACCCGACTCGGCTCCCAAATATCCAATCTGATAAGCTGGCTAGCTAAGGCCTAAACATCCAATGAGGGTCTCTCTTCTGCTGGAAGATATGCTAAACTCCCCAAACTCTATGCCCGATGACTCAAGGCATCGACCACCATATTGGCCTTCCCGGGATGGTACAAAATGCTGATATCATAGTCCTTAAGAAGCTCCAACCACCTCTGTTATCGCAAGTTAAGATCCTTCTGTTTGAACAGATGCTACAAACTCTGATGATCAGTGTAAATCTCACAATGAACCCCGTACAGATTGTGCCGCCAAATCTTCAAGGCATGAACAATAGCTGCTAACTCAAGATCATGGACGGGATAATTCTTCTCATGGGTCTTCAACTGGCGCGAAGCATAAGAAATCACTCTACCCTTCTGCATCAGAACACATCCAATACCTATCCGTGAGGCATCACAATACATTGTGTAAGAACCAGAAGCTGATAGTAGAACTAGAACTGGAGCCGTGGTCAAAGCAGTCTTGAGCTTCTGAAAGATCTCCTCGCACTCATCCGACTACCTGAATGGAGAACCATTTTGGGTCAATTTGGTCAAGGGCGATGCAATAGATGAAAAAACCTCCACAAAACGACGATAATAGCCCGCCAAACCAAGAAAGTTCCTAATCTCCGTGGTTGAGGACGGTCTGGGCCAACTCTGGATCACCTCTATCTTCTTCGGATTCACCTGAATACCCTCGCTGGACACCACGTGCCCCAAGAACGCCACTGAACCGAGCCAAAACTCATACTTGAAGAACTTTGAATAAAGCTTATCCTCCCTCAATCTCTATAACATAATCCTCAGATGCTGGGTATGCTCCTCCTGGTTACGAGAGTACACCAGGATATCATCAATGAATACAATAACGAACGAGTCCAAATAAGGCTGAAACACACTGTTCATCAAATGCATGAACGTTGCTGGGGAGTTAGTCAGCCCAAAAGACATCACAAGGAACTCATAATGGCCATATCGGGTCCTAAAAGTTGTTTTAAGAATATTCGAATCCCGAATCTTCAGCTGGTGATACCCTGAGCTCAAATCAATCTTGGAGAACACCCTCGCCCCCTGAAGCTGGTTAAATAGATCATCAATACGTGGCAAAGGGTACTTGTTCTTGACTGTGACCTTGTTCAACTGCCTGTAGTCAATGCACATCCTCATAGAACCATATTTCTTCTTTATAAATAGAACCGGTGCACCCCAAGGTGACACGCTAGGCCAAATAAACCCCTTATCAAAGAGTTCCTGAAGTTGTTCCTTCAACTCCTTCAACTCCGCCGGTGCCATACGATACAATGGAATAACAATGGGTTGCGTACCCGGCACCAAATCAATACCGAAGTCAATATCCCTATCAGGCGGCATGCCCGGCAGGTCTGCAGGAAACACATCCGGAAAATCACGCACCATCGGAACAAAATCATTGGCAAGAGTCTCTGCACTAACATCCCTCACAAAAGCCAAATAGGATAGACAACCCTTCTCAACCATCCGCTGAGCCTTCAAGTATGAAATCACTCTACTGGGAACATAGTCTATAGAACCATTCCACTCAACCCTCAGCAACCCCGGCATCGCCAACGTCATAGTCTTAGCATGACAATCTAGAACAGTATGACATGAAGACAACCAATATATACCCAATATCATATCAAAATCGACCATGCTGAGCAGCAAAAGATCCAATTTGGCTCCAAACTCCCAATAGTCACCACACATGACCGATATATGCGGTCCACAATAATAGTATCACCCACAGGAGTAGATACATGAACAAATGAAAATAAAGATTCACGGGGCATATACAGAAAATGAACGAAATACGAGGAAACATATGAATAAGTGGAACCAGTGTCAAATAATACAGAGGCATCTCTGTGGTAAACTAAGATAATACTTGTAATCACAACATCTGAAGCAATGGCATCTGGTCTGGCAGGGAGGGCATAGAAACGGGCCTGGACACCCCCTAATCTGCCTCTCCCTCTCGGGTGGCCCCTAGCTGACTGGGCTCCACGCTGGGCTGGCTGAGCGGGTGGTGTAGGGGTTAGTGCTGATGACGTAGACTGGCTCCTCTGCGAAGATGGACCTCCCACTATACAGGGACACTCTCTCCTCATGTGACCAAACTCCCCACACTTATAACAACTCTCTGGTGCCGGTGCAGTGGACTGAAGAGAGCCCCGAGCATCGGGATAACTGGCAGATGGACTTGGCATATACGAACCCTAACTCGATGGAGCACAGGACGAAACCTGCACTGGGAGGGCACCGAGAGATAAACGACCCTTCTGATAACTGTGAGAACCATGGCCAGATAATGCACCACGGTGACCTAGACGAGCCGTCTGAGCATGTCTGAAAGGACGGCCTCTACCGTGCTGGAACTGACCCCCAAAAGGAGAGCTGCAAAATCCTCCCTGTCCACGAGGCCTCTTGGCCTCCCTCTCAACCCTCTCGTGACTGCGAACCATCTCAATCTAATGAGCAATGTCGATAACCTTATCAAAAGTAGCACCAGACACTCTCTCTCTCTGGTCATAAGCAATCGCAGCTGATAAGTGAGGCCATCTATAAACCTCCTGATCCTCTCCCTGTCTGTGGGAACCAACCAGATAGCATGACGGGTCAACTTCGAGAATCGCATCTCATATTGTATCACAGACATATCACCTTGACAAAGCTGCTCAAACTGTCCGCGCAGCTCCTCTCTGCGGGACTGAGGCACGAACTTCTCCAGAAAGATAACAGAGAACTGCTGCCAGGTAAGGGGCGTTATGCCGACCAGCCTACTTCTCTCGTAAGCCTCCCACCAACTGAATGCAGCCCAAAGAACTGAAAGGTAGTGAACGAGACCCCACTGGTCTCCAGAATACCTGCTGTACGGAGTATCCTTTGACACCTGTCCAAGAAACACTGTGTATCCTCTCCTACTACACCACTGAAAGATGGAGGTTGGAGTCTCCCAAACCTCTCCAATCTACGCTGCTCATCCTCAGGCATAACATGAACCACATAGTCCTGAGCAGCTGCAACTGGTTGGGCCGGGGGTGCCTCGGGTGTCTAGAATCCCTGTACCACATGCTCTGGTGTACGTGCAGCGGGAGTCTGAGCACCTCCCCCGGCCTGAGAAGTGGCTGATGCGGCCGGAACAGAGACCGCATGAGCAAGACTGGTAAACGCGGTCATAATCTGATCTAAGGCCTCCTAAAGGCCCGAAATCACAATAGGCACAGGTGATGCCTGAGTTAGTGCATCAACAACTGGAATCAGGTCCTGATCTGGGGCAACTGGTGGATCTGCAGGTACTGCCCCAGCTGCTGTGCGGGCTGCACCTCTGCCCCTACCGCAGCCTCTACCGCG
>AWOL01S0145380.1:0-15240 GCA_000715115.1 Nicotiana otophora
GTGAGAAATAGTACAAATTGCATGGGAAGAGTGGAAGACTGATTAGTGGACTCATTTCATCTGGGGAAAGTGACTTTTAACATTTGAAATCTGTGAGCAGCATGACTGTAATGGTGCTGACTAGCAGTACTTGATACATCAGCCACCCAAGTATCATACTGGTATATCAATCGCTTGATGGTTGTACGAGGGCGTGTCCAAAATAAAAGTTAGGTAGCAAGTTGATAATGCATAGAACCTTTACTGTAGAAAGAGGGTGAAAGGCTAGTTTATTGTGAGGCTTGGTGATGCTTCCGGAGCCAGAGGATGAACTACAGTGAATGACATCAGGTGATGAAAAAATAAATAACAGCACTATCTCATTCTATAAAGTAGGACTTTAGTTTGTCCAGCATAGCACTTATAGGTTCATCCCATCTTCTTTGACCTTTTTTGTCACTACTCCTGATCATGTCTCTTTTGTAATGAAGTAAAGGACAAAGTAAAGGCCACAGATGATGCTGTCGGACTTGAAGAAAGTTTGGCTGGAGCATTTCATCATTTGACGTAATATTGGGTTTTGGGACTATATCAGCAGATAAGTCAACAGTATTGGGTATTCAGGTGACAAGAGTGGGTTGCTCTAGTGGTGAGCACCCTCCACTTCCAACCAAGAGGTTGTGAGTTCGAGTCACCCCAAGAGCAAGGTGGGGAGTTCTTGGAGGGAGGGAGCTCTATCCTAGGGTAGGGGTAAGGTCTGCATACACACTACCCTCCCCAGACCCCACTAGTGGTATTATACTGGGTTGTTATTGTTGTATTGGGTATTCAGGTATTGTCTCGCTAGAGGGGTTGATCCTGGGGTTTACCAGCTGTGACTGGAGGATGTAAACAGGTGCCAAAAGCTAAGCTGTTGTTTCGTATTAATATTTTTCCCAAGATGAAACCTATATATGAATGACATGGTAGTGGATTAGCTAGAATTACTTATGGTGGTATATTTGTTCTTAGATCCAAATATTTTTGCATACCTACAGCTCATTTGGACACAAGCTGCTAGCCAACAAGCCTTGAGATCTGAAAAGTAACTTAGTATATACTTCTACTCCTCAGCTTCCGATTAGGAACTATTAGGATCGCGCCCCACCTAGAAATCCATGAATGTGGGTTCTAGGTCCTTTGTTGACATCAATATATTAGCAAATGGTGCTTGTAACCTGTGAATTTTCTGAACACTGCAATTCAAATATGAAAACCAAAGAAAGGTATGGTAGTTATCATTTCTGGTTCGTTTTAGTTTTCCTTGTAATTTTGAACGTCAGCTTGCGACATAAATGGTCATCTCAGTAAACTTTGGACTTGCTTTGCAGGTGCCTGGAAAATCAGCAAAGGAATGTTTTGACAAGATACATTCGGATTTCATGACCCCACCTCAGCCTCAACCACGTTCAAGGATTAAAAAGATGAACACGTCATCACTTTCTCCTTGTGCAACTAAACTGCTCCTGTCCACGGGGAAACCCATCAAAAAGCTTAGATATAGCAAGCCGAAGAGCCATCTCTCACGGAAGAAAGTGAGACAACTACTGCAAAAGCAAAACGACGTAGATCGAGATAAGGAGGCAGACTTCTTCAATGTTCTTGAATCAACAGATCCAACTGCTAGGGCATTTTGCCAGAATACAGAAATTTTCACCCCCGAGCGCAACAAAGAAGGTTTGCATTATCTTAGAAAGTGCCTGGAGAGATCCTCTTCAGCCCATAAAAAGCACCTTTCCCGATTAAGTGATTCATCAGTAGCAGGTCTTACCAGCCCACCAGTGCTAAAGCCAATTAAGAACAAGGTGCTACATGAGAGGTACATTGATCAGCTACATTGCAGGGAAGCAAAGAGAAAAGCAGCCACTTCAAGATCAGCAAAGGGCCGCCAAAATAAGAATGATCACAAGGATGAGAGTGTCAGAAAAATGGATGTGATTAAAGTTGCAAAAAATGCTCTCATATCCAAAGCAAGAGATGCAATCAACCAGTTTCAGAGTATACAGATACATGCTATGGACATCTTCAACGATGGCGATGATGATCATGATGAGATTCATAATTCTGATGATGACGCCGAGGATGTCTGATGAAAGGTGGACCTTGACATTTCCACCCCATGATGGTGATCACATTTGTATTGTTAACTCGATTTTCAGTAAGCTAACCCGAACTGTATCACTTTGAGTTAGGATTCAGTCAGTCTCAGGAACATACGTTCTGTAATAATGCGTATTGTGTATATGTGAATCTGAGTCTCTCTTCTTGAAATTCAGCAATTCTTTAGTATAGGCATGTGTAGTGTATAGTGTATTTCAAGTGGTAAGCTACCCGATGAAGTTGAAAAATGACATAAAATAGTAAAATATCTGATAGGAGAATAGTTTGATACTTTCTTAATAAAAACTAAACATTCATATAGCTTATGCTTAGTAGATTTAGAGTGTGTTAGGCCAAGCTATTATTTTGAGAAGCACTTTTGTCAGCTAAAATTGGAAAGGAAAATCTCGCACTTCATGTTAAAGATCCGATAATCCTAGCAAGACTGGAAAATCTTCTATCTTGTATTAATGCATACAGGCATATTTAAATTACTGCTCCAATTTACTAGCTGGCACCTATACAGTTAGACATCTCTATAACAACATTCTCATTTAACGGTCATTCACTATAAAAATTATATTTTTTTTGGAACCAATTTTTATATTATGTTTTAATATATGTTTTCTATAACAACACTTCACTATAACATCCAAAAAAATATCGAAACAAACGAGACTGTTACAGAGAAGTTTGATTGTACTCTCTCCAAAACACTAGCTGAATTAGGAAATATTGCACCAATGGAGCAATCCGTGACTTTGACAGATTCAGTCACCTGCAAAATACAGGAATCTCTACTGTTTTTTTTTCTGCTACGTAATGGATATAAAGCTGAGTGAGAGCCCTATCGTTATTGCATAAATAATAAAATATACTCATTGTCATGGAAATACGAGAAAATTAATTACAACAATGGAAATGGAGATTCAAGAGAAATAATTGGAGGGGCTCAGATTGTGGAGGCCAAATTTAAAAAGATAAAAAAGAACATAGCAAATTGAAAAACAAATGCTTCTTTTATTCATCTTGGTTGATACTTTCGAGAATTTACCCACGTTCAATATTCCCATACAGAGTATCGATATAGTATTTGTGAGACAACATGGCTAGTCCCCACCATGTGACAAGATTAAACAATCGTTATATTATCTTAATTTCAACTAGAGAAAAAAAACGTGGATTATAGATAGTTCTCATTAGTTCTATATATATGCAAGTCTAAGCAAAAGAAGTCCCTTAGAAATGTCAGCGAGTGAGAGTAGCACTGAGCTTCTCCGCGCGCAAGCTCAAATCTGGAACCATATTTTCAACTTCATAAGTTCTTCAGCAGTAAGATGTGCACTTCAACTAGGCATTCCTGATGTTCTCTATAAATATGGTAAGCCCATGTCTCTTTCCGATCTCTCGGCTGAACTTTCCCTAGTAATCAACCCTTCAAAGGTTTCTTTCTTGCCAATTTTAATGCGATTTTTAGTGCATTCTGGTTTCCTAAATCAAGATGATCAAGATCACCACTATTCTCTTACCCCAGCTAGTCGCCTTCTTGTGAAAAATGAGCCTTTTAATGTTAGATCACTCTTGGTTATCAACCATGATCCAGTCTTTTCAGAAGCATGGTTTGTGTTAAGTACTTGGTTCCAAAATGATTCTCCCACTGCTTTTCATACTGCTAATGGCAAATCTTTATGGGACTATATTGTGGATCAAGAACCAAGGGTACTAGGTGATATTTTCAAAGATGCATTGGCTAGTGACTCGAGGTTGAATACCAATGTGCTTATTACGGAGTGTAAACATGTGTTTGAGGGGTTGAATTCATTGGTGGACGTTGGTGGTGGCACTGGTACTGTTTCAATTGCTATAGCTAAAGCTTTTCCTAACATAAAATGCACTGTACTTGATCTCCCTCATGTTGTAGAAGACTGCAAAGGAAGTGGAAATTTGGAGTTTGTTGGAGGAGATATGTTCGATAACATTCCCCATGCTAATGCCATCTTACTCAAGGTACGAAAACATCTTTATTCATATGAACCTATTCCATTTTTAGTGTGTTAAAAAAAGAATGATTTATTTCTCAATTTGAAAACAATTTAATTTCTAACTTCTCATTTTACCCTTAGTGAAAAACTTTATAACCATACAAATATTATGACATGTAATCACAAGTTTCAAAAGCCTTACAGCCATAAAAATATTGTCGCATGTGTAATTAGACCGCTAGATTGCAGAAGTCTTCCGTTCTTTCTTAAACTTTATGCCCAATAAAATAGGTCGTTAACATAAATTGAAACGGAAGGATCGGATCCGAGTAGTTGGTGTTCCTGTAATTTTATACTACCCCTCTCCCTTTCAACTTAATTCTTCATTGTTGAACAGTGCATTCTGCACGACTGGAGGGACGAAGATTGTGTGAAGATACTGAAGAAATGCAAAGAGTCAATTCCAAATAGGGAGAAAGGAGGGAAAGTGATAATCATAGATACAGTGATGGAGGATGATACAAAGAAGCAGAGTAATGATGAGTTTATTCGAGCACAACATAATATGGATATGTTGATGATGGTTCTTTGTGCTTCTAAAGAGAGAACTAAGAAAGAGTGGGAAAAGCTATTCACTGATGCTGGTTTCACTGAATACAAAATAATTCCCGCACTTGGCTTAAGGTCTCTCGTTGAAATCTATCCTTAGCTCTGCTTCAGCTAATTTAGATTCGTGTCGCGTGAGATCCATTCAACGGGAATACCCGTATTAGATATTTCTCCATTCTCAAGACTTGAACCCGATATCTCTTGTTAAGGATGGAGGGATAACATCTATCCCGCCAAATTCCATTATGCATTGTCTTATATATATATGTAGTGATGAGATTGTTATATTTTATTTTTCTAATATTTTATTTTTCTTTCNCTTCACTGATGCGGGTTTCACTGAATACAAAATAATTCCCGCACTTGGCTTAAGGTCTCTCATTGAAATCTATCCTTAGCTCTGCTTCAGCTAATTCAGATTCGTGCCGCGTGAGATCCATTAAACGGGAACACCCGTATTAGATAATTCTTCATTCTCAAGACTTGAACCTGATATCTCTTGTTAAGGATGGAGGGTTAACATCTATCCAGCCAAATTCCATTATGCATTGTCTTATATATATATGTAGTGATGAGATTGTTATATTTTATTTTTCTAATATTTTATTTTTCTTTCTCATTATAATCTTACTTGTTACTATTTGATAACCTCATTTTTACCCTTTATCCTTTTGGATGTCTTCGCGATATATATTTTAACATGCTTCTTGTCACTCCGAGTATTAACTTCCCCTTCTCTCTCTTTTTTACATATTATTTGAAATATTGTTGTAATTAAATTTATGAGTTTGTATGAATTTAATACTTTAGTATACTGACAAGGCATAATTAGTGAAAAAATTAGGAGACAGAAAAAGTTGTCTTAAATTATGTGGAGTAATTGTTGATAAATCCTGTATGCACACAATATGTAAGGACATATTAGCTGATATATTTATCAGTTGTTGTGCAATATAAAACAACGAAATAACTAACAAGAAAAATTCTTATTAAACTAGAGCCACGATTGTCTATACAATACAAAACAAAAATAATATGAAACAATGAAAAATCTCATACATATGATACGGTATCTTAGAACTTGCTTTTTAAAAAAACAATGAACTTGCTCCGTTTCGTTTTTCTCTCTTCTTTTTGTTTGTTTCTTCCTTTTTCTTTTCTCGCCCATAAGGTGTCCCCCAACAAGCATGTGACAAACACGATACGGCAGCAAGCCCATGTATTGCTTGGATATAGTCATATAATAATGATAGTAAACCAATTTCACCAACACATTTATTTACTTCTTCCGCGTAATAAAAACATTAACTAATTAACTTTTTATAATAGCCAAAATATTATACTATTCAAACTAAAATTTGAAATACTTTTTTATTCTTCAAGTCTAATAAATTTATAAAGGTGAAACATTTATTTCTTAGTTTTCTTATAAAAAAAATGTAAAGACAGAAAATGATCAAGAAAATTTGATCTCTTTACGTGCATATGTATATTAATTTGAAAATACGATTTTGTACTCTGTCATTTAATATGTGTATATAAATTAAGTTTTCTCTTCAATATTAATGCTTTCATAAAATAAGAAGAATGAAATAAAAAAGTGCAAAATCAAATTCATCTACCTTGCTCGTTCAGTTTTAAAAATAAAAAGAAATATCAACCAACCTTTACTATAAAATAATTTCTTTTCATCCTCAAAGTCATTATATTATACTAAAATTTCTCAAAATTTTAAAAATATATTAAATCCCCTGACAGTTTTCCTATAAATTTAACATACACATAAAAGAAGTGCAGAGAGAATCCTACAAGAGTTCAAATGGATAGTATTCCAAGCTGCAATCTCTTTGAGAAAAATCTTTCTGTTCATTCATGTGAATAGCTTATCACATCAGAATTACTAAATGAGAAAAATAAAATAACCAAGAAAAGAATATAAAAAAATGAAACAAAAAGAAAAGAGAATAAATAGGAGATAAACTTTGTTATTTAGATCAACTCCGGACAAACTCTTCGTTAGCGATAAATTAATTCAAGAGGCAGACACCTTACCCGTTCGCTATAATCATTTTTCATTTAAAAGAATAAAATAGAATAAAAAGAAGTATGTCATACATGTTCCATGTTATAATATTTGCTAAAAGTAACCACTTCATGCAATATTTCAGACGATAAAAATAGCACTATTATGTGAGAGCTTAAACTATATGATGTAAATATATGATATAAAGTAATTAAAAAACTTATATTGAGTCATTTACAGACCTGACTTCTTTTTTCCTGATGCAATGCTAATTATTACCTGAGGACTGCATTAGATCATTAGAACAGAGGACATTAAAAAAGATGCAGTAACATAACAAACAAACAAACAACAACAACCCAGTATAATCCCACTAGTGGGGTCTGGGGAGGGTAGTGTGTACGCAGACCTTACCCCTACCCTGGGGTAGAGAGGCTGTTTCCANATTTCTGTGAACCTATTCCATTTTTAGTGTGTTCCAAAAATAATGATTTATTTCTCAATTTGAAAATAATTTAATTTCAACTTCTCATTTAAACCTTAGTGAAAAGTTTTATAGCCACACAAATATTATGACATGTAACCACAAGTTTCAAAAGCCTTACAGCCATAAAAATATTGTCGCATGTGTAATTAGACCGCTAGATTGCAGAAGTCTTCCGTTCTTTCTTAAACTTTATGCCTAATAAAATAGGTCGTTAACATAAATTGAAACGGAAGGATCGGATCGGAGTAGTTGGTGTTCCTGTAATTTTATACTACCCCTCTCCCTTTCAACTTAATTCTTCATTGTTGAACAGTGCATTCTGCACGACTGGAGGGACGAAGATTGTGTGAAGATACTGAAGAAATGCAAAGAGTCAATTCCAAATAGGGAGAAAGGAGGGAAAGTGATAATCATAGATACAGTGATGGAGGATGATACAAAGAAGCAGAGTAATGATGAGTTTATTCGAGCACAACATAATATGGATATGTTGATGATGGTTCTTTGTGCTTCTAAAGAGAGAACTAAGAAAGAGTGGGAAAAGCTATTCACTGATGCTGGTTTCACTGAATACAAAATAATTCCCGCACTTGGCTTAAGGTCTCTCGTTGAAATCTATCCTTAGCTCTGCTTCAGCTAATTTAGATTCGTGTCGCGTGAGATCCATTCAACGGGAATACCCGTATTAGATATTTCTCCATTCTCAAGACTTGAACCCGATATCTCTTGTTAAGGATGGAGGGATAACATCTATCCCGCCAAATTCCATTATGCATTGTCTTATATATATATGTAGTGATGAGATTGTTATATTTTATTTTTCTAATATTTTATTTTTCTTTCTCATTATATCTTACTTGTTACTATTTGATAACCTCATTTTTACCCTTTATCCTTTTGGATGTCTTCGCGATATATATTTTAACATGCTTCTTGTCACTCCGAGTATTAACTTTCCCTTCTCTCTCTTTTTTACATATTATTTGAAATATTGTTGTAATTGAATTTATGAGTTTGTATGAATTTAATACTTTAGTATACTGACAAGGCATAATTAGTGGAAAAATTAGGAGACAGAAAAGTTGTCTTAAATTATGTGGAATAATTGTTGATAAATCCTGTATGCACACAATATGTAAGGACATATTAGCTGATATATTTATCAGTTGTTGTGCAATATAAAACAACGAAATAACTAACAAGAAAAATTCTTATTAAACTAGAGCCACGATTGTCTATACAATACAAAACAAAAATAATATGAAACAATGAAAAATCTCATACATATGATACGGTATCTTAGAACTTGCTTTTCAAAAAAACAATGAACTTGCTCCGTTTCGTTTTTCTCTCTTCTTTTTGTTTGTTTCTTCCTTTTTCTTTTCTCGCCCATAAGGTGTCCCCCAACAAGCATGTGACAAACACGATACGGCAGCAAGCCCATGTATTGCTTGGATATAGTCATATAATAATGATAGTAAACCAATTTCACCAACACATTTATTTACTTCTTCCGCGTAATAAAAACATTAACTAATTAACTTTTTATAATAGCCAAAATATTATACTATTCAAACTAAAATTTGAAATACTTTTTTATTCTTCAAGTCTAATAAATTTATAAAGGTGAAACATTTATTTCTTAGTTTTCTTATAAAAAAAATGTAAAGACAGAAAATGATCAAGAAAATTTGATCTCTTTACGTGCATATGTATATTAATTTGAAAATACGATTTTGTACTCTGTCATTTAATATGTGTATATAAATTAAGTTTTCTCTTCAATATTAATGCTTTCATAAAATAAGAAGAATGAAATAAAAAAGTGCAAAATCAAATTCATCTACCTTGCTCGTTCAGTTTTAAAAATAAAAAGAAATATCAACCAACCTTTACTATAAAATAATTTCTTTTCATCCTCAAAGTCATTATATTATACTAAAATTTCTCAAAATTTTAAAAATATATTAAATCCCCTGACAGTTTTCCTATAAATTTAACATACACATAAAAGAAGTGCAGAGAGAATCCTACAAGAGTTCAAATGGATAGTATTCCAAGCTGCAATCTCTTTGAGAAAAATCTTTCTGTTCATTCATGTGAATAGCTTATCACATCAGAATTACTAAATGAGAAAAATAAAATAACCAAGAAAAGAATATAAAAAAATGAAACAAAAAGAAAAGAGAATAAATAGGAGATAAACTTTGTTATTTAGATCAACTCCGGACAAACTCTTCGTTAGCGATAAATTAATTCAAGAGGCAGACACCTTACCCGTTCGCTATAATCATTTTTCATTTAAAAGAATAAAATAGAATAAAAAGAAGTATGTCATACATGTTCCATGTTATAATATTTGCTAAAAGTAACCACTTCATGCAATATTTCAGACGATAAAAATAGCACTATTATGTGAGAGCTTAAACTATATGATGTAAATATATGATATAAAGTAATTAAAAAACTTATATTGAGTCATTTACAGACCTGACTTCTTTTTTCCTGATGCAATGCTAATTATTACCTGAGGACTGCATTAGATCATTAGAACAGAGGACATTAAAAAAGATGCAGTAACATAACAAACAAACAAACAACAACAACCCAGTATAATCCCACTAGTGGGGTCTGGGGAGGGTAGTGTGTACACAGACCTTACCCCTACCCTGGGGTAGAGAGGCTGTTTCCAAATGACCCTCGGCATCCTTCCCTCCAAGAACTCCCCACCTTGCTCTTGGGGTGACTCGAACTCACAACCTCTTGGTTGGAAGTGGATGATGCTTACCATCAGAGCAACCCACGTTATCAAAAAGATGCAGTAACATGAAGCCAAAAAACTGCAATACTAATCTACTATTATACTCTGGGAAGCCTAGTTAGCAACAAAAGGTGGAAACAAATGGACATAACAGGTCCTCCCGAAATGGGGATTGACAGCATATATATATATATATGTGTGTGAATTTGAGGGAATAGGAGAAGATAGAGGAGGTGAATTTATGGTAAGGATTTGATATACACCCTATTTGAATAGAAAAAAAGATAATTGAGTTTCTTGGTCAAAGAGATATACCAACTCATCACTATTTTTCCCTCCTTTATATATATATATTTTAGGTGAACGTATATCTTGCAAATAACAATAATAACAGACAGACCTAGTGTAATGAGCAACTTACAGCTTGCAAATCATGCAATAGTTGACAACGTAAACAAACGAACATACCGGTTAAAAAGGGTCAATTGGTCTGTGTAGACGTGAGAGTATAGCACTAGAGCTCGCGATGCGAGAGCTATTGCTCTCTTTTTGGTCACTCTGTTTTAACTTATATTCATTTTTTAAAATACGTTTAACTTGTATCCAAGTTAGGAGAAACTTCAAATCGATGTTGATGATGCTACAGCTTTTTCTTCTCCTTTTTTATTTCCTTATTCATCTGGTGGAGATCGACATGGAAGAAGAACCTCCTTAATCACAAATCTTTGAGCGCTTTGGTATTAAAAACACCATCCAAAAGAACTTTGTTGCCTATTATATTTAATTTCCAGATCGATCGTTCCCAAGTATATCTATTTTTCTTTCTGTCGGATATTGAGTTTGGATCTCGGGTCGTTTCATGTGGGCTGACCCGACCCATCTAAAAGAGATAAGGTGAAAGGAAGTTATTCAAAAACAAAAACCACCATACAGAGTTAATAGTGGTGGGGTTAATCAGTTTTTGAATGCGGGTTAACTTCTCTTTTATATATATCACGTAAGTTTCCTTCTTCTCAACAAGATAGAGATTCTTCTCAACAAGATAGAGAAAAACATAAACTTTCTTTTGCTTACAAAAAAATCACACAAGGATAAAATACACTTAGTTCGTGGAAATTTTAACTTTGTTTCCAAGAGATTCAAAGTTCGACTTGGAGCAATTCTTTTTGTGGTGAGTTTAACAATCTTCGCTGTGACAAAAAGGTACACAACTTGTTGTTCTCACCCCTCGTTTTATCTAACAATGGTATCATGTGCCATTATTGTGTACTTTATTTACATAAATATGGATACACAATGAAAGTTTTTTTCTCGGAAAAAGAAAACTTTTTTTTTGTTTTTGCATTAACAGAGAACTGGTTTTGTATAATTGTATATTACTAATAAGTATGACGTTCAGTAACCTTGAGGAGTCAATCCAGAGCTTCACACTGGTTTAGAAGAAACATACCATTCTAGTACTCAAAGTGATGGGTATTTAAGCAATTCTAATCACTCATAGCGGTGAAACTTTATACATATCGTATTTATCTTACTTCCAGATTTTTTCATTTTGCTTATATATGTGATAACTCCAGACTAGACTCTCAACATGTTCTGATAGGAGTGCCATAAATATAGGTACAATGAAAATACCATCATACTTACTTGTTCACCCTCTTGGTTAACCGGTGAAATCAGTGAATTCTTGTGTTAAGCACCTAGAATATATTGTTATACTTTCCCTATTAAGTTATCCACAATTGTTGTCAAATGTTTTTGGAAGGAAGTATTGATTCTAATGGTCCTTCATCTTTTTTTTGGTTGTATATTTCATCACTCGATGTTGTTCACTACCTTTTCGGACATACTGCTGATATATATAACAAAAAGTTTCATATTGATCAAAAGATGTCTGCATCCTGCTAGAGAAAGAGATTTCAACGTGTGTTGTTGTGTTTTTTTCCATTTCTTTCTCTTTTGTCCTTTCTCAATTGGTGAAACAGTGGAAAGACGATCAAGATAGGAACGACAAAAGATATTTAGAAAATTCAAATCTTGAAAGTATGGATTGTATACAACCACGGAAACAACAACAACAACAACAACAACTCAGTATAATCCCACTAGTGGGGTCTGGGGAGGGTAGTGTGTACACAGACCTTACCCCTACCCTGAGGTAGAGAGGCTGTTTCCGATAGACCCCCGGCTCTCTCCCTCTAAGAACTTTCCACCTTGCTCTTGAGGTGACTCGAACTCACAACCTCTTGGTTGGAAGTGGAGGGTGCTCACCACTAGAGCAACCCACTCTTGTCAAAATACAGAAACTTGCCTGAAAAGAATTTTTTCTTTGTGTGGACCATGAACTGATATAAACTGGCCCAAATATATATTAATATCTTCTTAATATAGAAAATTAGTTTAGCATCAATCCCTTACATTGATATACTTCTACGAGTTATTGTGACATATGTTGTCACATTAGATAGTTGTAGCCATTCTTATTATTTTCTTGATCATATTTCAGATATGGCTGAACAGGGACAAGTTCGAATTACTCCAAGTGGGAGTTCTCGAAGTCAAGGAAGGGGACAACGTATAAGGGTACGTCGTCCCATGACTTATTTCTATATCGATTCAGACTCGGAGCTTGAAGTCATCAGGAATGTCCCAAGGGAGAGACAAAATGAGTTAACGGATTGAAGGGCTGAACAAAGGGAAAGAAAAACGAAATTTAGGGAGTTTAAGGAATTTAAAATGGGCCCTGATGTTTCCATTTCTGAACATGTCCACCTTTTCAGTTAAAATGAGCTGAATTGGCTAATTACATAGAAATTACTGATTGGGAAGCATTAACTATTTTAGCGGACTCTCTTCGAGAGCCTTGGGGTAAAATTTTAACTGAGATTTATCATGATATTTGGCCCAATGCGTTTTTTAGCGTGTATGTACAAGAGTTAATGTTCGATTGGTACATGTATGTCCTAGCAAACATGTAAATTGTTACTTATGTGTTTTATCTTAATAAAATTCAAATTATGTTACTTGTCTCACCAGTTACATACATTGTTTATCATTTTTTTTGTAATGGATTGAGACTTGAAATAAAGTACACACTAAGAAGTGATTTTAATATTAATTAAAATATTTAGATATAGATGATGAATAGAAACATAGTAACCGTTCGATTTTATACTAAATATAGAATTAATATTATAATTCATTTACTTAAGTGTGTAATCACATGCATAAATTGACTGAAGTATATATTGATGAGTTAAACTCGTAATATTGTCTCTAATAACAGACATGACATCGAAAAGTATCATTGCTGACTTGAACAAGGGTGACAAATTGAATAATGAAAATTACGACATTTGGAGTCGTAAGATATGGTATGTACTCGAAGAGCAAGATGCTCTTGAAAGTATTAACCATGCTATGAGTTACCTGGAGGAGGGTAACACTGCCCAACACAAGAGGGATCTGGAAACTTACAATATTTGGAAGAAGAAAGATTTCACTGCATGTGAAATTATTGTAAGTTCAATTGCTGATGATCTCATCCACGAATGTGAACAATATCCTACTGCTCAAGCCATATGGGTACATTTAAGAGAGGCATATGGGGGTACAACTGTGACTCGCCTTCGATAGATGATAATCAAGTTTGTCACGTACAAAAAGCGTCATGATCACAGTGTCAAACAACATCTAAGGGTGATGTCAAATATAATTTCTCAACTTAAAAGTGTTGTCCGTGTTCTCTCTGATGAGCAGTAGGTTCAGACAGTGATTCGGTCTCTTTCCAATAATTGAGAATATCTGAAGGTTAACTTAACCCACAATGATAGCATCAAAACTTTTGCTGATGTTGCCCGTCATGTGGAGCTTGAAGACGAGCGGCTTGGTGCTGCTAAAGCTGTACCTAATGCCTTTGTGGCAGAATCAAGTGGTACAATGAGATCAAACTTCAAGTGCAAAAGAAACTGGAAAAATGACGGAAAGGGTAAGGAGATCGGAGAAGGATCCTCCAAGAAAAGAAACAAGCCAAATTCCAAGAAAGGAAAACAGTTCTATAAGAAGAAAGACAAGAGCAAGATGAAGTGCTACAATTGCCAAATTCAAGGGCATTTTGCTCGTGAGTGCACTGAGCCGAAAAAGGTAGCATTTCAAAATGCATCTCTTAGTGCTATATATGTTTCTTGCACTATTTTACTAACTGAATCTTATCCTGTGTGGATTGTAGACTCAGGGGCCACCGACCATGTGAACCGTGATAGAGAAGCGCTCATAGAGTTTCGTCAAGTTTCACCTGGATCAAAGCATGTATATGTGGGAAATAATGCAAAGCTTGAAGTCAAAGGGATAGGCACTTTAGAATGGACATGCGTGGTGGCCGATCTTTGATGTTTCATGAAGTCCTGTATGTTCCAGAGATTCGACGAAACTTAGTCTCTGTGTCTGTTCTTCTAGATTTAGATTTCAATTTGAACTTTAGTCGCAATGATCTTAGAATTACTCAAGACAATATTTTTTTATGGTTTTGGACATCGTTATGATGGTTTTATTGTGTTAGATTGTAATCCTTCTACGTATAACTATTATGTTGACCGTTGTGTTATGGCATGTTATTCTAGTAACAATGATGTTGATGTTATTACATGGCATGCAAGATTAGGTCACATAGGACAGGATCAAATGAATAGATTGGCTAAGGAAGGACATCTAGGTTCTTTCTCTAAAATTGAAATGCATATTTGTGAAAATTGTCTTGCTGGAAAGATTACACGTAAACCATTTGTAAAGGCTAAGAGAGTTGATTTTCCATTGTAATTAATCCATTCTGATATTTGTGGTCCAATGAATGTGAGGGCTAGGAATGGTGCTTTATATCTTATTACATTCATTGATGATTTCACATGCTTTGGTTATGTCTATTTGATTTCTCATAAATCTGAAGCACTTGAATGCTTTAAGAAATATTTGAATGAAGTTGAGAATCAATTAGACAAAAGGATTAAGACCTTAAGAACCGATAAAGGGCGTGAATATCTATCAAAAGAATTTGAAGAATTGTGTAATGAAAAGGGCATCACCAGACAGTTAACTGTTCCGTACACACCTCAACAAAATGGTGTAGCAGAAAGGAGGAATAGAATACTACTGGACATGATAAGGTCCATGATGGCGCAGGCAAATTTACCTATCTCCTTTTGGGGAGATGCGTTATTGACTGCAACCTACATATTGAACAAAGTGCCTTCTAAATCAGTTTCTT